>JNBS01001710.1:0-27237 GCA_002081575.1 Thraustotheca clavata | reverse complement strand
ACTTGATCTTCCTGGTCTTTCTTTATCGTTTGAGAATGATTGGATTGTCGGTATGTCCTTTCCTCATATAATAAGTTAATGTTCTTGTTCACCCAACAAAATTTCATGTAGATACCTCTCAACTAACTTTTGCGAAAGAACAACATGATGCTTTAGCAGCTCGTATCGTGCAATTAGAACAAGAAAATCAACTTCTTCGAGAAAAATGTACACGTTTACGTGAAGAAGCAAATTTAGACAAGTTTAAAAGTCAATTACTCGTGGAAATGGTATTTAAAATCAATCTATTCCATCTTCTAAATCCTTTGCTAGCTAGCTGTGTCTTCTCTTGATCAAGAGAGATCTCATGAACAATTGCTACAGAAACAAGGCCGATCCTAAACGACTGGTCCCAACGCAATCTCGCCACTAGTCTCCATCTTTCATGTTAAGATTCCATACTTAAATGGCGTTGAACTGTTTCATTATCACAATTAAAATAGATATTTGATCATAATCCAAAAGCAATGGAAGACCATCCATCGATTTTGCTTCTTCGTATACGAGTCTATGGAAGTTGTATCGGGTATTGCCTTGTGTCGGGGGAGTTTGTCTTCGTGACGAAAGATGCAACACGGTACTTTTACCCGTTAACATCAGAGGCCACGGTGTTGTATGGCCACACGTTGTATGATTTTCTTACACCTTTGGATACACAAAGATTACATCAATATGTGTATGATTTGGAAAGAACAATGCATGAAAATGTTGGAAGAAGACGTAGTGTTGCAATGAAAGAAGAAATTTTACAAAAAGAATTACCATTTTTAGGAACGATTGATGGAACGGACACAGTTGTACGAGTTGAAATCACATCTACTCCATTGACATTTCGATTGCAACGATGTATTGATGCGGTACAATCATCAGATCGGACAAGAAGATTTAGTGATGAATCGGTGTTTGTGATTGATGACAATGAATATCAAAGCATTATCTCGAATGATAAGTATAGTGTCGCGACAAACGATGAAGAAGAATCCGCGATGGAACGAAATGAGGAAGAATGTTTACCGATTGAACGATCTTCTGATGCTTCACTTGCAGATTTTGCATTTGATTTTCAAGCTGAATGGACTGATGACATGCATATTGAAGTGGATCATTGTGATCAAACACTTAGAAGTGGTATCATCAGCCCAACATCAGTCAACCAGTTCTAGGATTGAAAAGTTTTCATTTTTGAACATTTAATTTAAGGCTCATGAGGCGACAAGTAATTTGTAGCCATGAGCCATTGCACGTGATCTTCTGTTGTTTCTGTACATCCAACAAGACAACGTCCACTAGCCATGTTGAATTCAAGCCCATTTGCACGTTTGGCATAATTGTTGATGCTCACAACAATATCACCACCTTTCTTTGTTTGTCCTTCTAGATTGATATCATAGTACGCTAACACATTTTCACGAAGTACAAAATAGCGACGCTTCCAGCTTTGAACAAACGATCCTCTCTTTTCAACCCATCCTCGAGTTACATGATCCTTGACACGTAATGGAATACTCAAGTTTCTTCGTTTAAAGTCTTCAACGGCATTTGCATTACAACAATGTCGAATTGCTACAACTTCACTAGCAGGTATCAAATCACCACCAGCATCACGATTGTCTGCAACAGCACGGCATTTTTCAGTAATCCGTGCCAAAGCAGGTAAAATCATTTCACCAGCATTCGTCATTTCATAATAGCATTTCCACATTTCCCCAGTTGCTGAAATGATCATTAAACCACTATTTACTTCAGTCCAATGGTACGCTGCACATACTTGAATCGTTCCTTTTGGCGGGATAGAGGCGTCCATCGCCATCTCTTCACTGCCAAAATACGACAATTGACGTCCTTCCAATACAAGAAAGCGACGCTTCCATTTCTTACTCAATCGATACACATATCCAGCAAAATCTGCATTTACAAGACGAAAATCTTTAGCATTCGTAAAGTCATCTTCGTTCATCTGATGCAATTTCGTCAGAAATGAAAATGTAAAAATATCGAAGTCAACGGTAATAGTGTAATGTCATATGATAGTGTAATATACAACGATGTTAGAATAAATAGTATACTATTATATAATAGTGTAATATTAAATATAAGAGTTACTCGTAATAGTGTATTGATTCTAAATAGTATACATATGCCATTTAAGAGTAAAATATCAAATATGGAAGGCATTTATTTTAACCAATAAGAGGGGAGCCACGTATCCATCACAAACGTTCACTTTGTCTTCAGCAGCGTGGGAAGAAGAGACTCGATGGGCGCGATGGATGTACTAAAGAAATGGGACTTCTACAAGAAGATTCCAGAGGTAAATGAATGATTAGAAGCTTGTATGTTGATTATAAGTAGGATCTTACAGTCTCGACGTTGCCGGGTGTAAGTTTGTCGATCGTCGGGTGTTTTATCATGTTTGTCTTGTTTATCCTTGAATTTAACAGCTATTTGACGGTGAATTATCGTTATGATATTGTGATGGATGAAGGCTTGGATGAAATGATGCGAATTAACTTTAACATTACGGTGCCAGACCTTCGTTGTGAATTTGCATCAATTGATGTCAGTGATATGACGGGAACACGAAAACATAATATGACAAAAGATATTTACAAGATTCGTATTGATTCAAAACGACGTATTCTTGGTATGTCGTCTGAAGAACAACCTTTGCCTGCTTATGTGGATGATGCTGTTTATGGTGATCTTCCAGAATCGGATGCTGTTGTGACTCATTTGGATGAGACCAACTTTGAATCATTTCTTAAGGAACATCATTATGTAGCAGTCGACTTTTATGCTCCTTGGTGCATTTGGTGCCAACGTTTGGAACCTGTCTGGACTCGTACAGCTAAAACTCTTCCAACGCTTCATTATGGACAACGAATGCGTGTTGCCTCGGTGGATTGCCAAGCTCATGCTGAACTCTGCATGACTCAATTCATTCGTGCTTATCCTACGATCATGTTTTACAAAGATGGAGATCTTTCTCCTGTTGAAATGTATCATGGTGATCGTTCTGTTGAGGCATTTACTGAAAAGTTCCGCATGCTTTTTGAAGGTGAGACCGATTATGCTGAACAACGTAAGAAGGAGATGCATGAAAGTGACAAGAAAGAAGCTGCTAACAAGGGTGAACTTATTGCTAAAGCCCCTGGAGCTGAAGGATGTCAATTGTATGGACATTTGTATGTCAAACGTGTTCCAGGCAATTTCCATGTTCATTTATCGAATCCTGCCTACTCGATGGATGCTTCGCTTGTAAATGCAAGCCATACAGTTGGTGAATTATGGTTTGGTGAGCCAATTCCTTACAATGATCTTGTTCGCTTGCCCAAAGATGCCCACGCTGAACTTTACTCGCATCGTTTGGAAGGCAAGGAATTTACAGCTTACCATCAAGGCCACACCTACGTCCATTACATCAAAGTTGTGACGAATGCGTATGTGCAATCACAAGACGATGTTATCAATGTCTACAAATACACTGCCCATTCGAATGAGTATGAAGAAAAAGATGATTTACCAAGTATCATGTTTCGTTATGATTTAAGCCCAATGTCGGTCAAGATCACTGAAGATTCGGTACCATTTTATCACTTCTTGACTTCTGCTTGTGCTATTATTGGTGGTGTTTTCACTGTAATTGGTATCCTCGATCAAATCATTCATCAAACTGTTCGTGCAATGAACAAAAAAGTCTTGTAAAGGCGTACGTAATTAGATTAATCTATTTGTCGTTTGCCTAATGAAGTTGCATTCACATTTTCAACATTTATCTTCCTCTTCATGTCAAAAACACTTGCATCCATATACAAATTAACTTATTCAGAATCATTCATAGTCACATATCTTTCACAACAATTGTTTAAACCTTATTTCAATCAACATAGCCACACCATTTTTAACTGGAATACTTTACAGTCAACAATATACTTCGTTTGTATACTTCCAACATGGGAATTCAACTTGCAAATAAACAACAAACTACTTATTTTGAACACCTCGAAGGGGATATCAACTTGTAAATAAACAACCAAAATACTTAATTTGAACCCATCCAACAAGAGTAATTCAACTTGTATATAATCCACACAGAAAACCTCCAATGTATCAAATTTTATCACTCGAAGATAAATTGCATCCTTACATGAACCAATAGTGATTTCCCGTGTTAAATTCCAATCCAAAAAAGCTTCCAAGTACTTCTTGTTCACACCACACTACACAAATGGGTAAATAAGCCATGTCCACCAGAACTTGCCCATCCCATGCCACTTCCAAGGATGTTTTCAATAGAAACACTCTTCATCCTGATTCTTTACCGCTCCAAATCCACTCCTTTCAATCACCAATTTCATCTTTTACACCACATCACACCATCGCCATTAACTCTTTTCTTATCACTTGATTTGTGTCAAAAGTGCAAATTCAATTTACGAGGGAAATCCTCAGGAACAGTAGCAATGGGCCGGCCCACACCCATCTGGCATGTCTCATCACCAACGCTTGCGAAATCGTGTGGTGATTGGCTGGGCCGGCCCACCAAAAAGGCGACGGTAGCGTTCAGCAAATGAGTCGGTGGGCCCCTCAACTTGTAGTTCATTTTTGAATTTTCTAACTACTGTTCAAATGGTTGCCAGTGAAGCCGCTCCTGTTGTTGCCAGCGAAGGCACTTTCCTCGTCAAGGCCGGTCTTGCTAAGATGCTCAAGGGTGGTGTGATTATGGATGTTATCAACGTTGAACAAGCTCGTATTGCCGAAGAAGCTGGTGCTGTCGCTGTCATGGCCCTCGAACGTATCCCTGCTGATATTCGTTCGGATGGTGGTGTTGCCCGCATGTCGGATCCTCAAATGATCGAAGAAATTAAGAAGGCTGTGACTATCCCAGTCATGGCTAAGTGCCGTATCGGTCACTTTGTCGAAGCCCAAATCTTGGAAGCTATTGAAATTGACTACATTGACGAAAGTGAAGTGTTGACCATGGCTGATGAAGAAAACCACATCAACAAGAACAAGTTCAAGGTACCTTTCGTGTGCGGTTGCCGTAACCTTGGTGAAGCCCTTCGTCGTATTGCTGAAGGTGCTGCTATGCTTCGTACCAAGGGTGAAGCTGGTACTGGCAACGTCGTTGAAGCTGTACGCCATGCTCGTGCTGTTCAACGTGAAATCAAGCGTTTGACCTCGATGGATGAAGATGAGCTCTTCGTTGCTGCCAAGGAAATGCAAGCCCCTTATGAACTCGTCAAGCAAGTTGCTGCTACTGGACGTCTTCCAGTTGTCAACTTTGCTGCTGGTGGTGTTGCTACCCCTGCTGATGCTGCTTTGATGATGCAACTTGGCATGGATGGTGTCTTTGTTGGTTCTGGCATTTTTAAGTCTGGTGATCCAGTCAAGCGTGCTCGTGCTATGGTCCAAGCCGTGACCCACTTCCGTGATTCTAAGATTTTGAAGGAAATCTCGACCGATTTGGGTGAAGCTATGGTTGGTATTCAAGATTTGAAGGCCTCGAGCGTCAACTTCCGTGACCGTGAAGGTGGTGCTCCTCACGGCGCTTGGTAATTAGACTAGTAAATTTTAAATGTACACATTGTCTTTAATAATCTGATGGATTATACTTAAATCACATAATCCACTAGAGCTTCATACTTGGTTTTATCAGCCTTAAAAGCTGTACTCGACACAAAAGCTTCTGGGAAATTCTTAATCAATTCTTCTGCATTCATACATGCAATGGATGTTTGCGAATTCAATTCAGCACGATCCACAGCTAAAACACCATCAAGATGATCAATTTCATGTTGAAAAAGCTCAGAGGAACCAACGTCCATGTTGTTTAGAGCTTCCGAATCTCCATTTTCATTAAGATATTCAATTGCAATCTTTCGATGGCGAGTGACTTTGACAAGTAAGTCTGGAAAACACATGCAATCATCCCACATTGAAAATGTATCAATGCTCTTCTTCGTGATTGTTGGATTGATATAGATCTTAGCACCATCGCCCAAGTTAATTGCAAGGAATCGCTTCTGAATACCAATTTGAGGAGCAGCGATTCCACGTCCAAATCCATTCTCTTTACGAAAGTTCTCGAGAGTCTCTCGAAGCTGCTCCATTTCTGCTCGAAAAGCAGGTGAAGACAAGTCTTCGAGAAGGACACTCTTGCTTGCTTGACGTAGTGCTGGAGTACCGAGAGGAAGAATGCTCGCAGGCACAGAGAGAGACGAGAAGCGACGAAGGACTTGCATTCCAATTGACTTCGTATGTCTTTGTGACAAAATTGCTGAAATTTAACATGGAAATTTCTGACCCGTTAATTCTGTAGCATAAAGTGAAATTTACAAGCAAATATTTCTACCAACTTAATTCTTTAGCATCTACTTTGTGAATACATGGAGTAAAATTTAAAGAGAATCTACCAAGTTTATTTATTGAAATATACCAAGTGAAATCTTTTAAGTAAAATTTTAACAAGAAATTCAGCTAAACGTTTAAGCGAAATGACCCTTTTTTCTTGCTTACAATAGCAACCAAGAGACTAGAGTGTAAGTTAGAAGGTATAAAATATAGTAAATACAAACCTTTCTTCCATTAAAACAACTTCAAGAGCACGTTCCATGGCATTAGTGACAACGTCAGTCAAGAGACTGTCAAGTTCATGGAGATTAGCTTCTTGGCTAACAAACATGGCAGCGATGGATTTGAGAATATCTGTATCCACTTGGAGTTGTTGAACACCATATTTACCAAAAGTTGTCATACGAACGTATTCTCCCCATGCTTTAAAAGCAATTTTAAAAGTAGACGTCAAAACGCTATCAAGGCTACAGGCAAAAGTGGGGCCATAAAATACTTGAATTTTCTTGGCAAATATACGAGCAATATCCATGAAGAGATGTCCAGAAGATGTTGGGGTTTTAAGACTGCCACTTCCTGTTAGACGCATGTTTGGATTTGTCTTTTGTCGGCGTAAATCACGAATACCACCACTTATTGTACGATTGTTTGGTAATGGTTCACCAAAGATCTATTACTTTATAAGCTTTAGATAGATAGTAAATGCATACTTCGGAAGTATACTTTGCAATTTCAGTCATTTCATCAATGAGATTATCAATACTTGTTCGTACTAGCCGGGGCTCTTTAACCTAATCATCATTAGATATAGCACTAGATATCATAGTTACGTCCAGCCAATTTTGAGTTTCCATGCCCTTGCGTAATGTCGTGCTTAGACGATTACCATGAATCATACAATAATGATGTAACAAATTTAATGAAGCTTCATTTGATTGATTCACAATTCCAGCAGCATCAACTTTAGAGCTTTCATTACGAAGGCTTGCACCCTAATTGAGATAAATGATATAAATTCGATTTAAACATACCGGATCCATTGTATCAAAGACAGGAAGACATTCGACAAGTATTTGAATACAATGACTAATGCAAGACTGACTGATATCACGAAAGAAACATGCCAAAAGAATTAAGAATGGTGGCGTGACTGTAATTTCTGGAGCGATAACATCTTCATCCGTCTTGCCATTTTCCTGACGATGAACACGTTCACGTGCAGGTTCAATATATAGCTCCATTGAGATAATTAGCCACTTGAAAAATGCATTGAAGCGGCTCTGGAAAAGTTACGCTGGAATCAATATATGCATGTGCTTACTTGAACAAGATCCGACAACGAACGACTCATATCTGGCACAAGATGAGCAGCCATACCTATTAAAGGCTACACAAATATATTTTTTAATTCTCTGTATCGTGATATACCTGCATTCGCTGCAACATTTGCTCCATTCGTTCAACGAAAGTCTTGGATAGCTTATTTGCTATCGGAGGAACAATAGTATTTGTTTGAAGCTGTTCATAACTTTGAAGCAACGCAACGGCGAATTCGCGCTTAAGACCGAGAAATGCTGCATCTACTTGGTATCGGATCTAATACATTTTAGAGAAATTGGAAGCGATATTTTACCGAAGCTTCAATAGCTTGGCGAGTTCGTCTACGGATTTCGTCCATAGGAAGTTGTGGACCATTTAAAGTTTTGACCCCGTTAATAAAAGTTTGTAAGACAAGCATGAGAATGCCATATCCATTGGAACCTTTATCGTCTTCACTTGACTACAGCTGCACTAAGTTAAGTCGCTTTGATATAACTTACAAAAGTAGAAAGTGGACGCTGGCATTGACTCTCACACAAGGTTGCATAAGTGTCATACCATGGAACCACAGAAGAATTAAATGCAAGTCGATGATTTGGGTCTTGTAGTGCTCCAAACACTCTCAGGAAAGCTAAAGCAATATCATGAAACATTGGCACGAAAGCCTAGTAATATTAGATTGCTATCCTTCACAACATAGTACCTGTGTGATATTGGTGATATACTGCATAACTGTTAAGCTTTCAGACGAACTAGACTAATGCTAATTATTAGGATAAATCAGTCTTTTCAATGCAAACCTGGAATGGAGCCAAAATCTTGTCCATGTGCTTCTGATGCCAATCAAGGAATCGTTGTCGAACATCAATCGGGTTGACATTTAGATCCAAAAGTAAAAGTGAATATTCTTCAACGTGACTTGGTGTGGTAGCTTCATCATCGTATTTCTTTTGCACGATAGTTCGAAGCCCAACCATTATATGCTCAGCTTCTTGCTGAATGGTCTAAAGAAACTGAGCTCAATGGTATCAAAGATACATTACTTTAAACGATGCAATATGTTGATATCTTTTGAGAATACGATTGGCAATGACAAAATATTTTGTTGCTTTTTCATATTCTTGAGCTTTGATAGCACTAATGAAAAATGAGATATTACAACTACCCACTACACCTTTTAAGTCGTTGAGGTAATTGAAAGATAAAGTCCAAACGTTTAAGTAAACGACGAACTCCAACAAGTTTTTCCACCTAGATACATATAAGCTTCATGAACAATGGATTACGGCAGCACCTTGGATCGAAATGGAGCGAGAGCATTGCCAACGTTTTCACTTTGTAGCGTAATCTTGTCCATACTTTCAACAACACGCTTCACTTCCGATTCCATTGTCTCAACATTAGTCTAGTCGTAAACAATCGTAAGATCTTGCATATCCACACAACAAACCTTCATCTTTCGAATGGTATCAGTAGCACTAATAAATTTATTATAGTTTTCATACACAAGCATTTGCATATTCGTATCGAGTTCTTTAATTTCTCGAATCATTTGATCATCTCTTTTAAGAAGATCATCCATGCTCATTTTTTCCAACAATCCCTACATTTCACTTTATAAACAACACAATCTTCAAAGTTTCGTACTTTGACGTATTCATCCACCATAAAGCCTGTAGCATCGATGTTTTTGCTTTGATTTACATGCTCTTCCTTGTCTGAAAGATCATAATAAGAGCTCATAAGCTCCTGCATGCGGGACTCCATCTTGCGGCGCTGTTTTTACAAAAACTGTCAGCTACTGGCATTTCATTGGTTAAAATCAAAGTACAATACAAGCTTTAATTGGTCAGTATCAATAAAATCTATAGTATTTTAGCCAATAAAATGTATCCACGAATAAGATCTAATTGGATAAAATTCAATTGATTACGCAGTATGGATTGGATGTAAAAACTTGAATTTTAGCGAATCAAAGATATGAACGTTAGAACTGTGTGACATCGATGATGACCAAAGAAATGATGAACCATAAGCAAAATAATTACGATATCCATGGATATGAGTATATGTGAGAGGTAATCGTAAGACAATACGGTCCTGTCCAACTTTGCATGGAATGAAAATATATATTGAGTGGTGGAGCTTGATAAAGTGAATTTATTTGATGCCAGTCCGCCAACAACTGGTCAAGATCTGCGTGGTTTTCATACACGTGCAGTTGCGGCAACAACGACACGACATTGTAGCCTAGTCCCATAGATGGATTGAGGAATATTTATTTACAATTGGAGCAGTTGCCCTCATGATACAAAGATTTATGTCAATGGTTAAGAAGAATGTGACTGAGATTGCGTGGTTGAAGCTCTACTTCAAGTGCGAGGTTTATGAGCAAAAAGAAAGTATTTTTAAGTATCTAGTAGTATTAGTATTTTATAAGCGTTTAACTATCGTACTTGCATTTAAATTAGATTCTTAAAGCATCATCGATTTATCGTGAATTCCAAAGATGGCTTGTAAAATTTCAACTTCTTCCTGTGATAATACAATTTCGGTGATTTTTGTACGAGATGCTTCCAATTCTGCATCAGTACAATCCACTTTGACAATCATATTATGAGGTTCCATTGTTGGGCAGGTTGCACTTCTTACTTCATTTTTAACCGTGATAGGACTTGTGTATTTAAGCATATTTCTTGTTGGTGAATATAAACCTGGTAATGCTTTTTGTACTTCACGTTTTGGAAATACATAATCTTTAGTTGGTTCAGGATGTTTCTTGACACGGCGCTTCATATCAGATTTACGTTGATTGTTATTATGGCGAATACGATGTTCTTCACACATAGTATGAACTTCCCCATTAAATTTTAAAGTACGTTCATTAGGGCATCGACCCGATTTGTATCGGCATTTTCCACGAAACCCTGGACGAACAGCAGTAGTATTTGATGGACGCATCATTAAATTGGAGTTCTTTGGTGAAATAGTTGATTGAGTAGGTGTTAAAAAGTTATTTGAAAATACGTTGTTGTTTGGTGGATACGCGCTTGCGACGGACATGGCAATTAAAATAATGACACAAAATCTAATGATGGTAAAGATCATAATATTAAGTAGGTGTGGGACATAATATAAAAAAGGATGATGATGTCAGGTTGATTGAAACCACACATCATCTTCATATAAATTTGATTTTTTCATTCCGTTTGACCTTCATTTTATTTAATAAAATTCTCTCGAAATTTCGTGCGATTCGAACATACATTGCAGTTGAAAAAATCATCATTTTACTTATTTTATTTTACTATATACAAAATTTAAATATAAGCAGTAATACCATCTTCATGTCCACCACAAGAATTCCAAAGATGACATACGAATGTAAGGATTTACCTAAGCCGTAAACACATAGTCCCACATAGAAATTAACTCTTTTCTTCCATATGAAATATCAACTTCAAGGAAGAACCCAATACATCTATTGATTGTAAAAAATTTAAAAAAGAATTCATAAAAATATTTAAATACAAATATTTTTATTCAGTGATGTGCGATGGGACGTCACGTGAACACGATTGTACACTTTAAAAGTTTCGTCGTCATGATGCATTTTTATATTTCAATATTTCAATAAAAAAAATTATTTTAATTTTTATCCCCATAAAAATGACGTAAAATATTTTTTGTTGATAGAAAGAATGGTAAGAGATGATCACATTAATGATGCTCATCATTCAAGATGAACTACGAGATGGTAAATGGATAGCGTTTGTCTCCTCTTAAGATACAGCAACGTATCTTTTTTTGCACGTGAGATGTCTGCGTCTGTCGTATGTGCGCGTGACCAAACAAGGTGTCGCAATGTTGGTGTTTACAAAAATAAATTTAAACAATGTTCACGAAAGTTAGTGTCATCACATAAGAATGGATTTGATGCGTATTCATATAATGATGTGTGTATGATTATTTGAATGGGTTGATATTCTTTGCTTCTTTTTGGGAACTGCAACGTATTAGTTCTTCCTGACATAAAAATGATATCATCCGTGTTTGTTCACGAGGTTTAAATGTACAAAAACATGATTTTCTTCACCTCGATTCCATCAAGTTTGCAGAGGAGCAATGCTCAATTTCTGTGTGCATCAGAAAACACGCGACGGAGCGGCTACTTTGTCTTGTCTTGTCTCGACCAGATCCTCATGATAACAATCCAACCAGCTTTGCATGTACACACACACCATTCAATGTAGTAGTTTGTTCTTGGGTAAAGAATGGACTGATGTGCATTCGATCTCTGACCACATCTCTCTTTGCATACACCTTCCTTTCTATCAACAATGATCTTACGAGAATTCAACTACTAATACAATGCAGCTGCCTTTTTCTCTCGCACCTGCCATTGCTGTTAAACTCTACCATTTGCGTAAACTACTTTAATTGTATGTGAAATTTCAATGATCACCAATTAAAAAATTCATGAAGATAGTACTTGATGCCCAACATTACACTCTATCGCATATCGCTCAAAGCTCGGAAACCTGTGGGACGACATCGTTGCATGTCACTATAGACTGATATTTGTCCATTAAACGCGACATGTTATGAGTGAGATGCTCTTTTTGGCAAACAAAATCTTATTGTTCTTGTGTGACGGGCAAGTCCGACGAGGCTCCCCACTCAGACCATGAACCATCGTACACAGGAACTCTGTACATTGTAAGTAATTGATATCTTAATTCAAAGTACCGTTCAAGAGGAATGCCAAGCAAATGCAATCCAAAAGTTAAGACGGAAGCAGTGACACCAGATCCACATCTAGAGCATTGATAAGCGGTACAAAGAAGCCAATGCGTCGTACGTTGTTGCGATAAGTGTTGTGTCGTTCAAGCGAACACCTACAGAAATGTCAACAAGAGCCAAATCGAACGTATACCGCTGATTTCAAAATTTTCACGAATTTCAATGGATTCACGAAATACCTATTGAAAAAATTAAGTTGAAATTTTCATGGTGGGTACAGAGAAATCCTCAGGAGTCAAGACATGGGAAAATGGCGTATTTAAAGCGCCAGGCATGTGCCCACCACGAACTCCAGGACGAGGTTCCTATATCACAACTATCACGTTATCTTGGATAAGTAAAGTTACTGGGTCTTTAGCATAAAATCGACCTGGCGAACGAGCATCAATGATTTGATTATTCGTCTTCAAGAGTTGCAAAACCTCGTCCACCGTAAGAGACGTTAACACAATAGTGCATTCTTTACCTGTTGCGCATTCAATACTAGACGTGGATTTGGTTTGGCTGTGTAGTTGGATGACCCAGCTACTGGCATTGGTGAACCTTGTTCAACTTCTCGGCCCTCTTCCTTCCAACGATTAAAACCACCTTTAAACGAAATCAGCTAGATACATAAGTATCCATCATTACCATTGAGCACATGAACTTGATCATGACCAAAGTACTTGAATGTCCACCAACAACGAGCAGGGCTATTCCAACTTATTTTTGATCAACATTACAGTAGTCAAACCTAAAGCAATTGGGTCCGCCATATACAACCACAGCATCATCATTCGAGATACCAAAGTTGGTCATAGCCGATTCAAACACATTAGCTATCGATTTCATTAATATAATGCATCTACAATTGCAATATCAACCAGAAGGAAGCATATGAGGCAATGTGGACAAATCATCCTTGATTCCATCGATATCAAAGAACACAGCACCAGGAATACGTTCCTACGCACTCTAATATACAATTAATCTTTCTAAACAATTAAACCTTGAGGTATTCTTCGTGTCCATTGCGATTTTTGTCCAAGTACCTAGATTTCTCCACTCAAATGAAGCAAGTATGGGAGATCTATACCATGAGGCATCTACAAAGCGAACACTCTTCCCAGAGGACACAAGCGATTCCACTTGGCTGCCTGTTAATAGCGGACTCAAGGTAGACATCATACGGCGTGTGGCAGAGCTTGCTCGAAGCATATCTTAATGACTCGGTTGGGATTATAGCCAATCCCGTTGAGGCCCAAGAACGTCTCGCGATCGTCAGGCACACTTCAAATCCAGAGATGATATCGCAGATATGATCATTGATGGATGTAATTCACATTGCAGCTTACATAGGACCCATGAGGCATAAACAAGAGCGCTGTCTTAGGTAGACATGTAGATGTCAGTAAAGCTACAAGAGACGAAATTGATAAATAAAACATGATAAGAGGTAATCATGAGAAATTAAAAATTGGAAGAAAGTGTCAAAAAGGCAAAGTCAATAAGATCATCATGGGCGGAGCGGTATCTTCCGATATTATTACTGCCACTGACGATGCTACCTTAATCAACTTAATGAAAGAGGTAGACTCATGTATTCAGCTACATAAATATGCTTTGATCTTTAGGCAATGAAGAAAGACCCAGCTCGCATTGAGAGATTGATTGCTGCAGCTCGTGATGGTTCGAAAGCTGACAATGCCAAGGAACCAGCTCAAACGAATAAAGCAGAAGCGAAAAACTCAAATTCTAACTCGATAGCAGTTGATATTGCAGCTGAAATCAACACTTTGCGAACGAATCCAAAGATTTATATTGGATATTGTGAAGAAATGCTTAAGAACTTTGAAGGAAAGATTTTGACAATTCCATCTGAAGGTATTCGCCTTCAAACAGAAGAAGGAGGTTCTGCTGTATGCTTCAATCTATTACCATCGTTTAATAGTTTTGTTTATAGGTTGAAGATTGCATTGCGTATCTAAAGCAGGAATCACCAATTCATGAGCTAGCCCTCATCGATAATTTGTCAAAAGCTGCCCAAGACCATGCTAATGATTTGGGTGAAAATGGCACTGTTAGTCACACTGGTCAAGGTATGCTAAGATTGTGCCAAGATTTCATGGAGCTTTAGATGGAAGTTCGATGGTCCAACGTCTTGATCGCTATGGCGAATGGAAAGGGTCTGTTGGAGGTCAAATTTTCTGCCCATTGTAAAAATATCATCTGTCCTCTATAGAGTTATTGGCATTTGGTTTAACAAAGCCACGCAATATTGTTTTACAACTTCTTATCGATGATGGTGTTCCTACTCGTGATGATCGTTTAAGTTTGCTTGACAATAAGTTTACTACAATTGGAATTGGTGTTAATCAACACAAATTTCAAAAATCTGTTTGTGTCTTGGACCTTTCTGGAGGATTTGGTCCTTTGGGTAATTTCCTCCTATCTACAAAAACTCATTGAATCAAATAGTTGAAAAATTAAAAGAACCCAAAAAAGTGACTATCAAAGGCGAATTGACACCTGAAGTTGAACTTATACTGCAAAGCATCCCATTTGACGAACTCAAGGTGGAAGTTCGCAGTATTTTAGCTCATTCACCTACTCAAAGTGTGACTTTGGACTATAAACCTGGTTCGGTAAAGAGGTTCATTGAAATTATTTAGAAAACTATACAATGAATAGATTGAAGTTACGGTGACCAACCCAGATGGATCAAGCCAAATTAAATCGGGGACATGGGGTGTCGCTGCCCCATCGTAATGGATTTGTATGGAATTTAAAATTTAACATACGTTAACATGAAGTTTGACTATCCAATTTGATTCATTGCGCAGGACTATGCACAAAAAGATAACACAAGGCTCAAAACCAATTGCATTAGTAGGCAGCTGCGCAGATAGTTCAATTAGGACCATTGCTTTACCACCGACTGACGATAATGAGTTTGTGTGACTAAATTCAGTATGATTAGTGAGTTAGCATAAAGGACAATGGATTGCTGCAAGTTGCGTCAGTAAAACAAGCATGACGCCATCAACTGCACCACTATGCAAGTAGACATTTAATGTTTTTTTGAGCAAGCCTGAAGAAAGTGATCATAACAAGTCATATTCTACTAAACAGAAATTTTAATCATTTTTAACAACTATAGACTACAAAAGACTCAAAACATACAAACATCAATGGTTTGTATAAATAAATAAGATGATGTATACCATCTACATCATCACCAAAGTTCTGAAAAGTTTTGGAGTGGAATACGACGTAATCCAACAGCTTTAATAACAAGCAGTTCATTCACGGATGGTGGTTCAATTTCAGGGCTACATCGGTCCATGTCATCGGCTTCATAAATCGTAACAATAGGACCAAATGACACATTCTTTTTCTTTTTGGACTTTGATTTTTCTTCATTGTTTGCCCGTGTAAGTTGTGTTTTCGCTACAACATAGCGCAATCGTTCTTTGGCAATATACTTGCGTGTCATTTCCGTTTTTAATAATACATTTCGTGCTACATCCCATTCTCTTGTACTTTGTAGCACATCTAATGCTTTAGCCTGATGAGCTAGCACAGTTGAAAATGCAGCTTGTAACTTGTCAAGTGGAGAGATTGAAGACCACATTAAATCAGACGTTGATGATGTTTTAAGCTTTTTTGACGGTCCAGAAGGGATCGTGTCGGTGTATTCGCGCTTCATGAGCATGGTCGAATTGTAAAAGTGAAAGTCCCAACCTTAACAACGTCACCCAATGAGACGCGTTGCCGACGGCAAATGTGCGTGAGAAATGCGTTTTTCCCAAGACGTGGGTTTTACGTGGGTTGGGACATGGACAGGAGCATTGGTGTCGCACCTTATATCTCGAGGCAGTACAATCGGTTCTTGCATCTCAGTGCACATAGAACCAGGAAGTGTGCTCATCTATGCACCACGTGGGTTTTATTGCCGTCAAACGGAGCAGCCACTTTGGCGTACATGGTTTTTCACCCATTGAACTTCAAGTTGGATGACACATAAGCGAAAGTGTCAAGTTGCTTACATGAAAAACACTATTAACACCATTTTAAATGAGGAATCTTTTGTACAAATAATCAACACGTTTTCGTTACATCAATATTTTTAATATTCAAACGGTTTAGATCAAACTTAAGCATGTCCCACTTGAAAGCGATTACTTAAACTCTACAATGCAGCTGAAGTTGTGTTTTGGACATCAAGTGGAGTTTCCCAACGAATGTCCCACTTCCACCTACCATGGTGGTTGCATTGAAAAATACTTTAAAATAACAATGAAAACTACGAACGAAGCACACATATCGATAAAGAGTGTTTCTAGCTATGGAATACTTGAAAAAAGAGCTTTAAAGGTTGTAGAAGCGACATGTTATGGCGCCAGCAAGTTATCGCAAGAATAATGACTTTTTCGCATACACTTTTGATTGGTTTATTTAATCCCAAGATCGCGACCAGTTTGACCAGTTTGTCCCAATCAGAAGTTCCAAAGATTCTTTTCCCTTTGATATTTTATAAATGCGTACAAAAGCAACCTTACTAAACGTAATCACTTTTTCGATACCTTTAATCGTTCGAAAGATTCTTTCCAAGTCTTTACATTTATGTTTGGGATTAAAAACAATAGAGTGAGGCACGGTGGCAAGTAATGTTTGTTGACAGCCTCTTGACACGAGTGTCTCGTTTGTTGGGACAATCATGGGATATATTGTCTTATTGGCCATATTTGTACTGAACTTTCTTATCATGTGATTACTGGTGCTAAAAGAAGTGGTCTAGTCCACAGTATCAGCGCAAGAAACAATGCGTAGCGCCAAAGCAACAAGTACTTCAGTACGCAAGCAATGGTTTGACCAAGCCACTCTCGCCCTTGTTACAAATGCACAGGAAAGAGCAATGAAAGCAAAAACCAAGAAGCAAGGAGCAAAAGATTTGGCTCGGGAAGCTCGCCAGCGTTCATCTCAACTTTCAACAAGTTCAGATACTGTTGGGGTTTCTTTTGCAGGGGCTGCATTTCAAGCAGATTACTTTTCATCAAAGTTTGCCAAGCGTGGGATGCTAGTATATAGCATCATACAAGATTTACTCTCAAAGTCGTCTTCGCTGATTAATGGTTCTGATGAAATTACTGTGGCTTCTTTTGGTGGTGGACCAGGGACGGATGCTGCTGGAATTGTATGGATACAAAAAGAATTCTTTCCCAATTGTACAGTCGAATGCACATTGTTTGATTATGAGACTTCATGGAAACGTTATGTGAAAACTTTGGACTCACTTTTTGGAGATGCTGTTAATGTTAATTTTCGTCCTTGTGATGTCACACAACCTGTTAACTCAGATGCGAATCGTCATGTGTGTGAAGTAGATACAATGGATATCTTGCTTTTTTGCTACGTTTGCCATGAAACATCATCTCGTCAAACTACACTTCAGTTTTACACTGATATTGCATTAAATGCAAAATCTGGAGCTTTTGTGATCTTGGCAGACGTAAAAACTACATCAAAGAGATGCCTTGAAGAAGTTGCTACTACAATGATTCAAGCTAGACGTATTGAACGCCTTAATTTGTCCAAGCCGCCTAATGCTGAAGTTATCGTATTGAAAATCATCTAATCAGACTATTTAATAAAATATGATACCGTATTGAAATAGTATTATTAAACTATTTAGTTCGATATGATACCATCTTGAAATAGTGTGATATTGATATGGTGCATCTTGAGACTCTACCACAAGTGAGCATAAATGCTATTGCTGGAATTGCTTCCTGCTGCTATGTGCAGAGTATGGATGTTGCTTTTGATATGGGGATTACGTTTGGAAAGGCTGTAGGTCAAAAACATGTCTTTATTACGCATGGACACATTGACCATATCAAAGCTTTGCCTGGCCATGTTGGCGAACGTGCTTTAAACAAAATGGCACCAGCAACGTACTATGTTCCAAAGCATCTTACTGAAAATATCAAGCAAATCTTGGCTGCGTATGAATCCATGACTGAAGTAGGAAAGTATGACTTTTAAAGCTCATTTTTCCATGTAGGCAGCACTCCCAGCTAACATTGTTGGCGTAGAAGCAGGCATGAGTTTTCGTATTTCATCAACTGTGCTTGTTAAAGCTTTTGCTACTGTGCATCGTGTACCTAGCTTGGGCTATGTGGCATATCGAGTAAGCAGACAACTTAAACCTGAATATGTTGGACTTGACCGTGAAGAATTAATTGCATTGAGAAAAGCTAAAGTGCTTATTGAAAATGAAGTTTTAATACCTGAAGTGGCATATACAGGAGATACCCAAATTGATTTCTTTGATTCATCGAATGAAGAAAATAATGCTGATTTTCTTCGAGCAAACGTACTTGTCACCGAGGTAAATATATCAACTAGGTGATAGGATAAAACAAGTCCAGCTAAAGCCACTGAGCGAGGGCATATTCACGTTCAACAATTACTTGCCATGCAATATCGATTTGAAAATCAACATGTTGTATTGACACATTTTTCTGCTAGATACTCCTTGCCAGTGTTGGAAAAATTGCTTACGTTTGATCCATCTATTCAACCACAACTTTGGATAGCTCATGGCCAATTTAGCACGAGTTTGTATTGCAGTCGAGATTAACGGTGGATTAATTAAATGGTCTACTTGTTCAAGTGCGAATACAACGAATCGCCTTCTTCAACCGTGGCAGTTCGAATGCAAAAAGTAGATACTGTTTTTGGATCGATAGCAATGTGAACAATGAGATTTTTTGGCTTCAATGTGACTTTGACAATTGCAGACAATAGGGAATTAAGAAGCAAATGTGTACCAGCTTTGAAATCACTTGTTGCTCGACGTATTACGATACGATCTTTCTTTTCTCCACAATCCACAGGTCGTAAGATTTTAAGTGGACCTTGTCCACACTCAACATACTTGCCGTCTGTGAATTTATAAAGCTTGACTTGGAGCTGAAAAATTATAAGTATTCTGTAAGAGCAACGAGAGAGCATACCAACAATATAACTTCTTCATTTTCTTCACCAGTGACGTGGTGGTAATCTTTGGGTAGCTCCACCACAGGTACCTTTACTGGAGCATCAGCTACAGTCGCCTAGAGTAATAATTTATCAATAAATTCTATAGAGTGCAATATACCTCTGTGCTTAAAAATTCATCATTTCCAGTCGATTCTTCTGTCCATTTAGAGGTGGATTCCGATTCAAGCGTCGTTTTTGCAAGAGCACCAAAAGTAGTACCAAATCCAGAAGCTTTTACTTCACCAAATCCACCACTTGTGGTTGAAGAAGTATTACTTGTAAAAGCTCCAAATCCAGAATTATTTGCAAATGCACCAAATCCGCTACTAGTCGAGCTTCCAAAGCCTGTTGTGGTAGATAATTTTGCAGCAGCCTACTCAATCAATTCAATATTTTACATTGTGATATTTCTTACACCAAATCCATTAGTATTTGCAAATGAAGTAAAGCCCCACGTTGGTGCTGTTGTTTTAGTTTCTGTTACCTACAATCTCTATGAATCCCAATTCAATCCCAATGTTCAAGTACCTTTGTCGGACTACTCGTTTCTTTCGTCGGACTTTTACGCTTGGGGCTCGTTGGTTCTTTCATTGTTGCTTTTGGACTCTTGACAATCTCTTCATGTTCAGCATGTACATCTTCATCGCCTTCAAGACGTTGGCGTTTGGCCACAGGAGAGACGACTGTCGCTTTATGCGAAGGCGAGCTCATGTTTCTTACACCAAGTTTTAACTTTACCGATGATCCAGCGCCACGTTACGAGGTGGTTGGTTCACCTTTTTATTTCGCTATCCGGATATCTTTGCACCAATCAAAATCTGTTTTATTTCTTCGCCATAAACGATAAACTCTTTTACATTTTATATAATCAATATATCATTTGATAGAGGTTTGTACATCTGTATAAATTATCTGGTTATTAATTATTTCGAGGGGGAAGGGGGGGGATGAATTCTTTTTTTGGGGGGACTGAGACATTATTCATTTAAACATGATGTTTGAGTTGACCGTTTAATAACACAAGGTTTAAGAATTGGATGATGGATTTCATCATCTTGTACTGGTTTGTAAGTTGACCTTGGAGTGATAAAGTAGCAAGAATGAGATGGACAATTGCAGCATTCTTTCATTGTACTGATACTGGCATATTTCTTTGGTGTTAGATATGTTGAAGATATTGGATGATTCATGACAGAAATATATGGCTTTGCGATCTTTTCTATCGAATAATGTTCAGCAACAGCAGAATATGGTCTTGGTGAAAGATATTTCAATGAAGTTGTTTGCATTGGAACCATTGGTGTCGATACAACTGAAGTTGGCAATCGTGGGACTGAAAAATATCGTATTGACTTGACATCCTAAGGTAAAACAAATATATTAGCAATTCAAGCTCCATACTCATGTCAACCTCCCATTGCGTATCCCCATCTTCATATACAATAAAGAAATTCGGTGGATCCACTTTCTTTACTCTTCCACGATACCAAGACTCTTCATGATCCCAATATACCTCCACTACATCTCCTTTCACAAATGTACTCGATAATTTCTTTGGACTATGACTTTCTGCTTCAAATGACTCATCTTCGTATATTGCCTCAACACTTTCATGCACTGATTTTCTTGGTGATGACTTTTCATCAAAATCTTCAAACGAGTCTTCATATTCACTCATCGTTTCCTACTTTCTACCTATTTTAAATTCACAATCCCATTACATTCCTTTGTTAATAACGATAGAAAAGAGATTATTGTTCATTCATCCTTGTGTAGTATATCAAGCGATTAAATCCACCGCCCTACGGACCAAGAATGCATGGGATCTAAGTCCTCCCTCTTTCGGTCCTACTACTGTTATAACATCTTGGCTTCTTTATTTATTTGTTAGAACGATCCGATTGGTCAGGAAACGTCTTGTAACAAAGTGCACTGTGATATATGAAACGACATGATACTGAGATTTTGTATTTATCTGAGAAATCCCTCATATATTTTTCTAAATCTGGTGAGATGTTATAACATTGCCACTTGACTCACTGCGGGTTTTTCCTCAGTTGGGAAATGGCACATAATCAAACTAACCACTTGACCATGCCACGCTCCTTCTTCGGCCTCTTTATTGCAGTATCTCTCTGTGGCTTTTGTATCTATAGTACGTCTGGTGCAACAGGAACGTATAGTACCATTGGAAATATTGATATTTCCAATGATCCACGATATCTCGCGTATGGTCCGATAGATGCTGTGTATACATGGGTCAATGGCTCGGATATACGATGGAGAGATGAAAAGAAGAAGTGGCATTTACTTTGGTTAAGTGAATTGTATGGACGACCGATGAAAGCAAATCCACGAGTTAAAGATTCTGCTGCATCTGAAAATCGATTTCGAGATAATGATGAATTACGATATTCGGTAAGATCATTGCAAATGTATGCTCCATGGATTCGACATATTTATATTGTTACTGATGGACAAATTCCTACTTGGCTTGATATGTCGAACCCTCATGTTACGATTGTGCCTCACTCTGTTATTTTCAAGAATACTTCACATTTACCTACTTTTGCATCACCATCAATTGAATCGAATTTAGATAATATCCCTGGACTCTCAAATCATTTTATATATTTTAATGATGAAGTACTTCTTGGAGCTCCAGTGTATCCTAAAGATTTCTTAAGTACTAAAGGAACACAAAATATTTACTTTGCATGGGATGCTCCAGAATGTAGTAGTGGATGTCAAAATTGGAAATTGGGCAATGGAGTCTGCAATCAAGATTGTAATGTTGAAATTTGTGGATATGACCTTGGGGATTGTACATGTACAGAAGCTCAACAACCTGTGGTATGAATCTTTATTATTTATTACTGAATCACTGCTGAATTAGGTTCTTTCTAACTGGTCTGCATCATGCCAAGCTCCACCACAAAATAAAGAATCTGCTGATGATATTTGTGCTCTAGGTTGTAAATGGACAAATGTTGGTGATGGAACTTGCCAAGCTTCATGTAATTTTGCAGAATGTGGTTTTGATGGTGGTGATTGTTCTAATGGAGAGGCTTTGGAATTATTACCACAAATCAATCTTGGAATGGTTGACCAGCCAAAAATTGCTCTTATGATTGATCCAACATCATTTGTGGTTGTAATTAATGCCTCTACTCTTCCGGGTACAATTCAAGCAAGAACACAGGCAGATGATGCTTTGATTGAGCGTACCATCTATGTCAAGCAATCCAAGCTTCTATTGGTCTTTTTATCACAAACAAATCCCAGTAGCGTAAACCCATCTACCGTTCATTTACAGCATGACTCTACACAATTACTTATTGATGTCGTGCCTTATGGAAAATATTTGGCTCATGGCTACGTCTATTTAGCCGATGTCAAGCCTGCAGAGTATTTGTTCATTGATCTTGACAAAGTAGTACAGACATGGCCATCATCTACATTTCTTGATTTTACTATTTATCTTCCTTTTCATGATTTACCTGATTATACTAAAAATGTTATTAAAGTTACTGTGGATGGCAAAGGAATGGACTCTTTGGCATTGGATTGTCCTGCATTCGACAGTGTTGACGCAACTACAGAGACGAACACAAGCCATTGTGCATTAAATGCTACTGGCATCAACATTGTGTTAAAACTCAGTGGAGCTGCAAAGATATGCATCCAAAATGGTGACTTACAAAATTGTTTGGTGGCTGTCGATAATGGTCAAGTTGAGCCTTTGGTGATGCTTCCTACATCGACTGAGATGAAATACCTTGCACCGAAAACAAAGCATGAATGTGAATGGTTTGACTGGTGTGATATTGCTTATGATACTCTTGCAACACGTTGTACAACACCAAAAACTAAACTTTTGATGCGATCTGACGAAGCTGCAGCAAAAGCAAAAGCAGTGACTCTATGTACTCGTCTTGGTGCTAATTTGGATCACAGTCCAAGGTCTCGGCAAGAAACCCAACCTTTACTTAATAAGGTACCACGTTTATCTTTACTAAAGTGTAATTATGTATTTAGATGTGTCGCATGATGAATGTGACTGAAGCCCAACCTTTTTGGCTTATTGGATGCTCAAATAATTCTCCCATCCCTTCAGATTTTGACATGGCTATTGCGTCTAGTGATACCTTTGGCGATTCACTTCGTTTTGCCAACAAAGTGTTAACCAATGTTGTTGGAAAATCTATGAAACATCGCAAAGTTCCTTCTCACATGCCCCATTTCATTCAAAAGCGTCTACTTACAGAACTCAAGAACCATTTTCCTCAAGAATTTGCAGCTACATCTCAACATCGCTTTCGTCATCCAAATGATATGCAATTTGGATTTTCATACATGCATTATGTCATGAATCGTCGAGTTTTACATCCTTTGGACAATCTTCAAGAAATTTTTCAGACGTATATCGACATCAATCAGAATGGTGTCATTGACGACTATGAAATTGAAAATGCTCTTGATTTATTATCAACTTCGGGTCGATCAAAAGCAATCAGTTCTGCCATGATTGTAACTTGCCAAGTCAATGCAAGTGCTTTAACTGTGTCTTATATTCAAACTTATTGTCCCAACCTTGAGCGAGCACTCGTAATGACTCCAGAAAGCAGCTACCCAAGTCCATACAAGCTCATGACCGAAGAACAAGTCACATTTCTAATGCTTGGGGAGTCAATGGGGGCGTATGGTCAATTGTATCGAGCTCGATCCCGCCATACTAAATTCATTTGTATCAATGACGATATGAACAATCCTACACCAGCAGTACGAACATCTCTACTAAAATGAATGCTTACTTGTTTATAGTTTAAAGCAATGCTGCATGACTTTTTTGTCTTACGTTGGGGCAAACCATCAAAATTTGAATTGGCTGACGACGAGACAAATGCATTTGGATCTCTAAATGAATATGAAGCATTGCAAGCAGCAGCACATAATGCATCTTCAGGCAAATCCAAATCTTCCTTCAAAACCACAAGTCAAATCTCTCAAGACATTGATTTAAGTGCATTGTGGCCTTATCAATTAGGGCTTGCAATTGTATCTAGTGCTGCGTTGTATTACATTGGTATGAAAAAGAGATGGAGATCTCTAAGTGATCATACTTACTATCACCAAAAGTTAAACAAATATTAATTTATTCCAATTGTCTATGTTTTTATGACATTATTGTACAAACCTCTCTACTTTTATACTATTTTCTACAGTATCTCTATCTACTGTCATTTTGAATAAAACCATGTCACTTGAATAACAATATCAAATTTAACAAGATTGCGAATTTATACGGTGGACATGTAAACACGAAATTACATTCAAATGCCAAAACCAAGTAGTAAACGCAAGTCGTCTTCTATGCTTTGGCAACAAGTCCGTGGCCCTTTGATCATGGGTATTGGAGCAGTGTTAAGTCTCTTTTCTATCGTATTGCTTGTATTACTACTGCATCTTGACGATCTTGATCCTGGATATTACTATCCTCAGCGATATGGCAACATTGGCAACATCAACCTTGAAAAAGAAGCTCCTTACATGGGCTATGGCCCGATAGATGTCGTGTATACATGGGTAAATGGCACAGATCCACGATGGAAAGCTGAGAAAAACTATTGGCATCGTAAATGGCATGCTGAAATTCATGGACAATATTTCAATGAAAGCGATCAAGCTAATGTTGTTGATGCTTCTGCTGCAGCTTCAGACAATCGCTTTCGAGACAATGAAGAGCTTCGCTATTCCTTACGATCGATTGAAAAATATGCTCCTTGGGTTCGCCATGTTTTTCTTGTGACCGATGGACAAGTTCCTTCGTGGCTAAACCTTGATTGTCCTCGCCTTACAGTTGTGCCTCACAGTGCTATGTTTGCTAATACTTCTCATTTACCCGTGTTTTCTTCGCCTGCTATTGAAGCTAATTTAGACACAATTCCAGGTCTAGCAGACCATTTTCTTTATTTTAATGACGATGTTTTCCTTGGAGCCCCTGTTTATCCAGAAGACTTTATGAGTGCATCAGGGATTCAAAACATTTATCGTTCGTGGGAAGTCCCAGAGTGCACGAAAGGCTGTGCTGAATCATTTCTTGGAAATGGAGTTTGTGATACTAATTGTAATGCATCTGCTTGTGCTTTTGATATGGGAGATTGTGGCTGTACAGAAATTCCCAACAAGGTGATTTTATCTTGTATTCCTTACACAATCTAAATTTATGTAGGATGATCCTCTACAAGAACCAGAGGTAGTTTGTCAACCTCCTCCTGCTTCAACCGAAGAAGCATCACCAACTATAATTGATCCACCAAAACCTATTGAAAATAGATTATATGGACATCTTTGCGTGGAAGGATGTACTTATTCGTGGATTGGTGATGGTGTTTGTGATCAAGCATGTAATCGTACTGAGTGTGCTTTTGATGGTGGCGATTGTGGTGTTGAGCTCTTTTCACTACTTCCTATGATCACAATACCTAACAATACTTTAAACGTAGTCATGGACGTCCCATTGCAGTCTAATGTACTTATTGTAAACTTGACAAATGCCTTTGACATTGCTGACAAAGCCACCATGGACAACGAAGAACTTATTCGCCATGCAATACTTCTTGAAAATAATATGACTCTTGTGCTTATTTTGCCTCGACCAGAAAGTACTGGCACCCCCACCAACGCTTCTATCTTGACTTTAAATGGTGAAAAAGGAGAAGATCCGTCTGAAGAAATTGAATTGAATTTACACTTGATTCGAGGAAACAAAGCATTTCAACATGGTCGATGGACAATTTTGTCTTCAGGTGGAATGGATTTATCTGATATTTCATTAACATCTACTTCGCAATCCCATTTAAACCTTGAAATTCGTATTCCTTTCTTTTCTATCCCAGATTGGAATTTACCAACTCTGATTACTGGAGTATGGAAAGCCCATGATAGTCAACGTCAAACAAAGGCTTTTGTAACATCGTGTTTAGCTGTCGCTCAAGAATTCGACGCTGCGCTACAAGACCAAAGTGATCCCAATGCTGAGTGTGTTAAAGAAACAAGTGCACTTAAAATCAAGTGGGAATGGAATGTATCGGATTCAACCACGGGTTTGATTGATGGCCATATTTGTGTGCGAAATTACCAATATAGCAATTGTATTGATGTTGCTCTTACGTATGGAGATGATGACTGGACCATTATTACACCTACAGTTAAGGGATTGCCATGGAATGGGCAATTTGATTCCCATGAAGACTGTGTTTACACAATATGGTGGGTACGCTTTCATACTCAATATGTAAGTGGAACGTGCTCGCCATTACCTGTAGAAGTCAGCGAAGAAGCATCAGAGGAAAGTAAAGAAGAAGCCATCGCCATTGACCCACATATTCAAGAACAAGCTAAGCTTATGTGCTATCAAGTTGCCACTCGTCTTCAAAAACTAGCAGCCATCCAAGCTTCTGAGCACTCATTTCTTGACACTGTAAGTGTTTCCACATGTGTTCAGTATTTACCTTTCGTCTAGATCAAAGATATTGCAAGGCATTTTAAAACCAAATTGGGTATTGCAACTGTAGTTCAAAGCAACTCTACACAGGACAAGTTTTGGCAGCCATATAAGCAACACTATGATGTCGATGCTTGCATCGATTATTTTACAAATCGCCCCGAAGATATTGTTGTTGAGCCTTTACC
>JNBS01001707.1:0-14390 GCA_002081575.1 Thraustotheca clavata | reverse complement strand
ATTAGCCATCTTTTCATGGCTCATACGTCGACAACGCTCCTCTTCCATCAAATCGATTGCTTGTTCTTTTGATTTTTCTCTTATCATTTCATTATGTACCTACATCCATTACTGTATCCACACAATCACAGTTTTTCTTACTGCAGCCAAATTATGATGGCTCATACGACGAATACGTTCAGTTTCCATTGCAGCAATGGCATATTCAACATTAATTTCTCGTACAAGTTTGTTTTCTTGCTTTAAATTTCTTAATTAGCTCCCAATATCTTTAAAAAGACTACCTCAATCGCTGCAAGTTCCATCAATCGGCGAGATCGTTCCTCTTCAGCTGCTAACTCCGCCCTAAACTCATCTTCATTCTATATTCATTCATCTCCATTTACATCGCCTTGTTCTTCTCAATGAGTTCTTGTTCTTCACGCACTGGGTACCCTTGGGCGTCCATAACAGATTTTAAAATGAACCAGTTACGAATTTATTGTAACCATCATTTGATTGGCTAAAAAATGCAAGCTAAACTTGGCAAAATTGAGATTGGTTAAAATACTACAATTTTTTCTGATTGGTTCAAAATCTACAGCGTTTATGATTGGTTCAATATTTTGATTGGGAGATAATCATTATAAAATGCACCCTACTGAAGGCATCGTGCAGCTGGAAAAGCGCTTAGCGGTCTTAGCGCCATCCTTACGTCTTCAACCGATGCCTAAATTGCCTCATACAACAGGAAATAAGAGTGTACATGGCATTGATGTTCTCTTGCAATTGTGTGCGACAGTGGAGCAAAAAGAAGAAGTTGTCGAGCTTGTAAGCAAGTTCAATAAGGATCCTGATACTCAAGAAGTGGCAATTCTTGGGGCATTTGATGCAAAAACCAATGCTTTTAACCTCACAAAAGCCATCTATTTAAATGAACAATCGATGCTTGTGCATAACTTCGTCGGACTTATTGAAATGCATGTCGAAGACCCTGCCAGTGTAAAAGACACTTTGGAGTTTTTCTTGACAAGTAATGGTCATGATGCATTTGCATTGCCTATAGCTGAAGAATGTCTTTCAGTGGCGTATGCTTTACATACTCTATTGCGTGCATTTCCAACTATTCCATTTGCAATTCAAGGTACTCTAGTAAACATTACTGAATCTACTGAAGTATTGCCATTGTTTTTGCCTCTTTTCACAGAATCTACTAAACCAAAAAAATCCCCAACAAAAAAACCTACTGACAACAAGAAGAAGCGTAAGATGCGAAGTTAAATTCAATATACTCTGTTCTCTTTGTACACTACATTTATTTCTTTAACGACTCAACCGACTACTGACGTTTCGTGTGAGTGCTAGCCATTCTTTTGTTCATTTTACTTGTGTCTTTACAATGGAAATACGCCCTGCAAATCCTCTTAGCCTCGTAGATGCAGTTACTCCATCTTCGTACAAACTCTAAAGCTATTTCTTTCTATTCCTAAGGATTGTAGGGTATGGAGCAAAGCAACTTTGGATGAACTTGATCATGAAGCTGCGGTAGTTCGTGAAATTAATGTCGAATATGCTATTAAAGCCATGGAAGGTGAACGTCAACGCCGTATGAGTGCAGACGCCTTGTCTAGTGTATTTACATGGTAATCTATTGATTTTAGCATGAAATTAGGTCCATGAACAACTTCTTCGTGGACACTCTATCAAAGAAGTCACACAACTCGTCGAAGCTGAACGTACTCGTCGTATGAGTGAGGAACAACTAGCTCAAGTACATTAATACTTATTACAATCATATCCTGATGGAAATACTAGGTTCATAGTGAACTTTTACGTGAACAGTCCAAGAAACACGTCGAGCAACAAGTGGAAATTGAACGTAGTCGTCGTTTAAGTGAAGAGAATTTATCTCACGTACACAATGAATTACTCCGTCAAAGCTCCAAGAAACAAGTTGCCAAAGAGATCGAAGACGAACGTTTACGTCGTATGAGCCAGGAAACCATGTCTGAAGTAGTTTCTTCAATAAATAAACATCTTACCTTTTCTCTCAGGTTCATTCCCACTTGATGCGTCAAAAATCAATTGAACAAGCTGTTCATGATGCTGAACAAGAACGTGCTCGTCGTATCCAGGTATATCCTTCATTCTACACTCCTTCATTCATTCCTTTGCTAGGAAAGCGTCTCCAAGGCGACATAATGCCAATGTAATACATTTTTATCTTTCCTTCACTGGCTTCTCTTCTTGTCTTTGTTGCAGCTCGAGCTTGCTTCTTCTTAAGCTGTTTACTTGTTATCTATCTACATATCTCTGATAGAATGTAGATACATGGAGATATCTATTAAACAAAGAGAATATACATGAAAGTATCATTTCTTCATCTTGTCTTGATGTTGAAGTCGGTTATTTGGCGATTATGGGCGCGTTGATCAGCCAGCTGGTCTTCCAGCCACCTCGATCAACTTATGTGAACTCTCGGCGGTACACAATGCTCGCTACGTCTTTGAGCAATCATATTGCATCATTCTATATCAAGAACGAGTGTGTATATAGTCCTTTACTCGCTCTAACTCTTGTCTAGGCGAGCGAAATTCACCTTGTTGTTCTCTCATGGAAATGCAGAAGATCTTGGCATGGTTTACGACTGGTTTCGTGAAGTTAGCCGACGTTTACAGGTAAAGAATAGAGATATGAAGCTTTACATTCGTTTGCTAGGTCAGTGTCATGGCGTATGATTATACTGGGTATGGAATCAGTGCGGGAGAACCATCGGAAGAAGCTTGCATCGCAGACATTGAAGCTGCGTTTGCGTACCTTGTTGATGTTAAGAAGACACCACCACACTTGATTTTATTGTATCTTGATCATTTACATTTGCGGTTTAACGCTGTGGTAGATATGGTCGATCGTTAGGCACGGGACCAACAACATATTTAGCTGCAAAACAATCTAAACTCAAGAATCCTGTTGCTGGTGTGATTTTGCAGGTAAGTATAGATCTCTTTGCACTGGTTTAAATAGCGTGTAGAGTCCATTGTTGTCTATTTACCGAGTTGCATTTCAATTTCGCTTTTCATTGCCTGGTGATATGTTTTGTAATATTGATCGTGCACCATTGATTGAATCACCAATAACTATTATTCATGGTACACGGGATGAAGTCATTCCATTTTGGCATGGCGAGGTACTTGATCAAAAGCAATTGATAATAAAATGATGTATAGGAATTGTTTTTGGCTTGTAACCCTGCATGGCGATCAAAGCCACTTTGGGTCCAAGATGCAGGGCATAATAACATTGAAGTCTTTTTAAGGTAGAAGTATTCATGAGTACTTCTTTCATAGTTTTATTAGCACTATTGGTGATGGCTTTTTTGGTCATCTTGTTAATTTTGTACAATTGTGCAATGAAGTTGCTAATTTGCGTCTTGCTGATGCTATTGAAAAAGATATTCCTCATCCTCAAGTCCAACCCATTGTTGCGAGCACAGTTCTGTAAACCATGTCGTTAATCCATTTATATTTGTGTGATTATAATGCAACACTATAAGATGGTTCTTGTTAGAAAAGAGAAATCAATCACATATAGTTGTTTTATCGTGTACACGTGTAGAATCTATGGTAGGCATTCTGTCAAAGAATTTATCGACGCATTGGTGATTGTGCATAGCGTTGTGGTGTTGGCGGTTGGTTTTCTTGTAGCATTTCACAACTCAATCGCTTTCTTTGAATCTTTTTCTGTGCTGAAGCATTTGGATCCGTGACAGCAAGGCTCTTACGAGGAGTACCCCGTTGATTCTTGAGTTTAGTGATTGCAGCTTTCTGTTCTTTGATCTTGACAGCTTGAGTTTCAATTTGATTTTCAAGTCGATCACGTTCTTCTGCTTGTTCCATGATCAAACTTTGTAGGACAACACAAGCAATGTCACTCCCAAGTTTTCCATTCGACAATTCACTATAAAGGTAGTATTCTGCTGCATTGTGAAGCATGCTTAAAGCTGCTTTTGAGATTGACACATTCATAGCAATATCCCACATACGTGCAAATGCTGATCGTGGAATTAAGTAAGGATTTGGTTGATCTTTGGACAAGATTCTTTCAACGTCACTGTCTTCAATGCGATTAAACCTATTGTCCTCAATCCAGTGACTATCTTCTTCAGTATACGTTTCAAGATGACGATCCATTCCTTGGTTTTCCGCATCCGAGTAATAACCATCGCCAGCTTCTTCATCCTTTTCAATTTCATTATCTACCTTTTTATTCCATTCTTCATCGTCATCGCTATCATCACTATCTTGCTCACTCTTTTCGTTTTCTTCATTTTCTTCGTCTTCTACATCATTTTCACTCTCTAATCCTTCATCAGGCTCAGCATCAACATCTTCAAAGCCATAGACACGCTTTGGTCCATTGCAGAACTGCATTGCTGTGCTTACATCTTCAGCCAAACACTTCATTCGATAGTTCATCTCCATGTTAGCAATTGTATGTGGGATGATTTCATTCACATACGCCACAAGAGCTGTACGAGCCATTCCAAGGCATTCATCTGTGGTCAACTGAAGCCCCGCACGTACAAAGAATCTGCGAATATCCTTCATATCCACGCATGCTTCCATAGAATTCACATCGGAGGTCTGTAGGCGGTTCATCGTTTCCCACCAATTTTTAATTGACAGCTGATTTCTCAAGTACATACAAACTTCAATATCCAATTCTCTTACAATACTGTGCTCTCTCCCATCATTCCTTCCCCTATTTCCCTCTATCCTTGCATTAAACACTACAAATATCACACATTCCCATGTACTTTCTTCTCCTTTCATGTCCGCTCATTTTCAACATTTTTGGCGCCTAATCCGTTTATTATCCGGACTCGCACTGACTCTTCCGGATACAAAAACACGAAGATCTCATTTGGAACAATGCACCCAAGAAGAGAAGTGAATAGCGATGATGAATACGAAGTCTTGTGCCGTGATCCTCGTGGCCAAGATATTCTAGAAGAGAGTATGTTTTTTGAGAGCTGGATGCAAGGAAGAATGGGGGATGGTTTGCTTGCATTTACGTCGAGTGGGCCTGTGTTGTTGGGATCGAAAATTGTGTCTTCTTTGATAAGAAGAGTGACGTATTGTCGGTTTAATTGGAAGACTGAAACATTGCGTTCATTCCTTGAAGTATTGTGCTGGATTAGTATTACTATGGTGACGTATAGTGTCCATCAAGATTGGTTGTTTGCTGTACAAATTGGATTTTTGTTTGGACTTGTGACAGCAGTGTGTGATGATGTGTGTATTACGGGTGCAAAATCGATTATTGATCGTATTCTTGCACATTCAGAAGCTAAACATGTACTTGGAAAATGTGGATTTGATGTGTATGATACAAAACGATCATCTGGAACAAGTAGTGATGAAGTTGTGTATATTAAAAACTTTGTGTTTGGAGCCATGGCTTTAGCAACTGTGCATCAATTGGCGTTAAACTCTTCTCAAAACATCAGCTCGTTTGCCTTTTTAACAAGTGTTATTGGTGTCGCCTATGCTGTGATGGGTGAACTCTTTTGTTTATGGCGACCAACTCGTCGACTTGGGTTAACTGTACAAGCTCGATGGACACGTATTCCTGAAAATTGGTCGACCCATTTTGCTCGTTCATTCTGTGAATTGTCATTGTGGATTGCATGTTTATCGTACGTGTACTCAACAACCTCAAGCATCTATAGTACAATCATTTGGAGTTCTCTGCTTGGCAGTGTTTTATGCGTTGTGAATGGCCTTGATCCTCTCGATCCTCAAAGTGATGACAAGGAAGAAATTTCCCAACATTGGACACTCTGGAGTTCGAGTCACTGGACAATGGATCTTGCTTCCAAACTTACTTCATTGCGTTCTCACTAAGTCATGGGTAGTAAATGCATGCAATTTCTATTATTTCTGTTTTTGCTTCTTAACTTCGTGCATGAGCGGTTCAGCAGACTTTGGAGAAACAGCATTACCATCTTCTACGTCCCAAGGCCCTGCAAGGCCCATGTGATAAGAAGTTGCAACAATGCCAACCACAGCTCCAATGTACACCAAGCACTGGGTTCCCATGGCCAAAGCATAGCCCATGCCACCAAAGAGCAGTAGCCACAAAAGCGATGAAACACTCTGATGGGCAATTACTTGTTCATGCATCATGTACATGTATTCTCGGTATTGTCGGCCTTGTTCCCTAGCGAGTTCACCACCACCACATTTCGAACACAATCGTTTGCAAAATTCACAATAGTCTTTGATCGATTCAAAGCGAACTCCACAGTCACAAGAAGCAACACGGAACGTAGGTCCCAATGTGACATTGCCATAGCGTTTAGTTTCTGATGTTGTGGCTTCAATAAAGATAGCACCAGGACCACCATCTTCAATAAAGCAACCAGTACACTCTTCTGGTTCCATCAAGCTTGTACTTGATGTTGGTATATCGATGCCCTGCGATCGGGCAAACAATGCTGAAGGAGGTAGAGGAAAGTAATACTTGCGAGCCAACGCAGCATGGGCCAGGCACGGAAGAACGAGTGCAGTGGTGCGTAGAAGTGAGTAAATGAACCAAAAGTCAAGAACACGAGGAAATCTAACAACATCCAAGTAATACACTGCTTCACCAAGCCAACATGGTAATACTGCACCATATAGAGCAAACACAGTAGCTTGATACGTTGATAAAGGTTTGGATGGACTTGGAAGAACCAAAAGCGATAGCCAAGTGAATAAATGGACGGCTAAAATGCAAATAAACACAAGTGCGAGCTCTCGAGAAGCATCAAAACCAAGTAAAAACCAACCATGTGCAATTGTGAATACAATTAAGACAGCAGTAGCCAACAATGTCGAAGGTTTAAAGACTTTACTCAATCGGACAGAGTATGATAGTGGACGAAGGATTTTGCCAAATACACGAGATAAACAGTATAAGCATCCGATAATGTAAAAGTACACGTATATACAAGTTGCAATGTTGCCAAATGTATTTACCAAATAGGCAGCTGCAGCACTTGCAATTAGAATTCCACCACCAACAAGCTTTTTTGTAGTTGATAATGGGCCAATGTTATCAATAGGGTATTGTAAATGCCTGGATGGTGGCAAGAGCTGTGTAAATGAAGGATACTCGGGAAGCTGCAATTGCCAATTTTCGAGTTGTGTAACAAAAATTGCAAGTGCAATCGCAAAGAGAATAGGAAACGCAAGAGTGTAATGCGTTCTTGTCAAGTCAGATATGAATTGAGGGGTTTTGATGAAATATTTTTCTCTTTCTTGATCTGAAAACCCTGGTACAACAAGTATGGCATCATCAGCAATGTTTCCGATTAATGCGCTCTTGAGTTTAGTAAGACGAACTGATTTGTCGTGAATTACATGTCCTGTAGCTGGATCAATTAGAGCAACAAGCGTTGTCGTGATGGTTTTAAGTAATTGGTGACACCATAACAAACACAAGTGATCCATTGAAGCACCAACTGAGGGGATAGAAGATGTTAATAGAGCAATACCATTTGATGGTGGTACTAGTTGATCCAATGTAGCCACTGAAGAATGAATTACAAAGTCTCTGTGCCCTCCAGCAAGAGATACAACAACAACATCTCCAAAGGGTGCACAAAGTGTCGTATTGCATCCTGCAGTAAATTCTTTCCAAGCAGCATTTGTCGAAGAATATACTTCAACCATTTTTGCATCCAGTGGAAATGGTGGTAATAAATGTGGAGTTGACAAAGTTACAATTGTGTGAATTGAGCGAAGCACGTAGTTGGGTAGCGTCATGGCAGTTCGTACAGCAATACCACCCATGGAATGTGCAATTACAACCACCGAAGTCGGTCTATCTGCAGCATCATACAAGTTAAGAATTTTCTTGATAGCTTCATTAATATAAAATCCCTGTTCAGCCATAAAATACCCAGTAAATCCTGTTGCCTCTTCATTGAAATCAACCAAGAAGAAGTCGTATGATATTTTAGAATTTCCACTGTCTCGATAGAGCTCATAAAGATGTTGGCCATAGGATCTCGCTTGTTTATAGCTTCCAAGGTGGCCAGGTACAAACAATACAGGCACACCATCATACTTGTGTCTATGCTTTACGTATCGATCATCTCCATCCATGTGCAATGTAGACAACGTATATTTGGCAAAAGTATGCAACAATGACGGATCTGCCAGAGCTGACGGTCTCACTTCGAGCTTAGTATAAACTGGAGACGAGTACGTCATGGCACACGGGTTCTCAAGGCGAGTTGTTGAGACAAAGTCTGTGTAGAATAGCACAGAAAAGACGATAAAGAGCCCTACAGACACCGAGAGACTGATCGTAGCTCCCCTTGACCTCATTGTCGAAGCTTTTTTCGACCACAAATGAACTCACGTTGATTGGATAAAACCGTTCAACTCTTGGCGGAGCGGCATGGCCGACCGATTCCATCATGTTTTCTACATGTACACGCTATGAATGCAAGAACAGACACTAGCACGAGATAGTTGCTGAGTGCACGAAGCGATTGCAGGTGGTTTTAGCTTCTTTTCTTCAGAAATGAAGGGCCGGCCCACAACGACTGTGAGAGTGCCACCTAGTCACAACAGGAATTGCAATGTTTGAGTTAGTATCTTGCTAAATGTTTATGAACTATAGCTACTAATCTATTACTTTATCATAAAGATACGTTTACTGATCTATTGCTTCGTCTCGAGGACTATTGTTACCTAGAAATTGCCCAAGCCGGTGAAAAACATGCCATTTTGATTGATCAGGTTGACTATAGTTTCGTTGAAGCTCATTTTCTTGGAGTAATGCACGCTCGATCATCTCGGAAGCAAATTGATGTTTGCATTCCTCTTTATAGATTGTTTCACGTTCTTTTGCTGCTTTTGCTTTGACAGAAACCATTGCAAGTAACTTTGTGTTTTCAATATGTGTTTCGTAAGATACTTTACGTTGATATTTGTCATAACGAAATTGACCCATGATTTCTGCTTGGACTTTATTGACATTGTATTTTTCAGCTACTTGGCGAGTGTATTCCATATCCACTCTCTTTGCTTCTTCAGCTCTACTGTCTCGAATTTCTTCACGTTCTCGTTCAATTGCAGAGTGTTCTTGTCGTGTATCAGAAGGAATTTCTTCCAAAAGCACAGCATGTCCTTTGTACATAAATTCAAAAAATGCAGCTTTCACAGGCTTTGAAAATCGCTTTTGCCATAATGGACCACAATGCTCTTTAACTTGAGCAACAAATGACAATACTGGTAATGCATGCTCAAGGTATAGTGATGCATTTTGGTTCCATACATGAACAACTGAAGGATAAAATGCTGCATGATCTGCTACCCATTCCACGGCTTCAGCTTGTGTATATCCATGCGAGAAGCTTGTTCCATATACATCTTTTAGTCGCCATCGAATGCACCATTTTTCAGGTATATCTGTCAATGGATTTTTGTCAACATGCAATACCTATGACACATTATAGTGCAATTGGTATAGCATTGAATAAATACCTCTAGGGAATCTAGTAGTATATTTAGTTCGGTTGGCAGTGCTCGAAGACAATTGTTATGTATATCTAGTGTCAATAAACTAGTCATTGCTTGAATATCGGCAGGAAGATAAGTTAATCGATTTGCCCCTAGACATAAGCACTCAAGCTGAGGTAAATAGCATATCGCGGTGTCTAAATGCTGCAATAAATTGTGGCTCAGATCAAGATATTTGAGTGATGTCCAGTCTTGAATCGTAAATGACAATGGAGATTTTAGTTGATTATGATGTAAAATGCACGATTCTAAAGCCATCCACATACCAACACCATTCGGTAGAACTGTAATGCTATTCTCACTTAAATCAATTGAAAGAAGCTCATGGCAATATCCAATTTGCACTGGGAGTTCTGTCAAACGATTTCTTGATAAATTAAGATGCCGTAGTGAATTTAAAGCTCCAAATTCCAATGGTAAATTGACCAAGTAATTACCACGTAAATTCAAAGTGTGTAAATGTTGCATGCATCCGATGGTAGATGGTAATGACTCGATATGATTTTGTTGTAAATGAATCACCTCGATTCGATTCCAATTACCAATTTCCTCAGGTAGCAATCGTAAGCGATTATGATCACCATACAGTGCTACAAGAGAGGTCCAATTTCCTACACTATCTGGCAACGATACAATTTCATTGCAGGCTACATTTACCACTTGAACTGCTTGTAAACCACCAACTGAAGCTGGTAAATGATCAAGATGGTTACGAGATAAATTAACCACTGTACATGTTGGGTGAGAGCCAAATTCCATGCTTAAATACCGTAGCCCACACATCGAAATATCACATTGTTTAAGCTCTTTAAGTGTAGCAAATGATACTGGTAGTCGAGACAATGGATTTCCAACTAAATCAAGTGCTTGTAAAGCAGGCAAAGCTCCAAAATCCGGTGGTAATACTTCAAGTTGATTGTCATTCAAGTACAAAACATGGAGAGCTAAAAAGTTTTTCATTGAATGCACAGTGAACGATTTGAGATTGTTGGAAGATACATCGAGTATTTCCAGTCGAGTTAGCTTACTCAGAGTTAATGGTAATGTAGTTAACTTATTTGCTCGTATATTTAATATTCGCAGTTCAGTCATTTCACCAATGCTTTCCTAGTCAAATGCAAGTGAATTTATGAATATTGGTAATAGTTTACAGGGATAGACTCAATAGCATTGTGTGAGAGATCTAACTTCTGAACCAAGTCCAAATGGTACAAAAATTCACTTGGTAGAGTTGTTAGCTGATTGAAAGCAAGGTTTACAAGAATGAGCAAGGAAAGATCAGTCAAATTTTCTTTGCCATGGTATACATCCCTTGGGATTTCGTTCAGATGACGATGAGCCCATTCAATTGTATCATCTCCACGAGCAGCACGTCGATCACTAGCATCTTGACGTCTTCTTACAAGTGCTTCAGTCTTAACATCCAAAAGATGTTGTTTTCGTCTTTCTTTTTCTTCTTCAATCGTTCGTAGCAGTCTTTTTTCCTCTTGTACCATTTTAGCTTTAGCATTGCGTTCCTTTCTTCGTCTAATTTTCTCTTCTCGTTCTTTTAGTGCTTCTTCTGTCTTAATTTGTAGTTCTTCTGCTCGCTTTAAATTGTAAGCTTCTCTATCCTTATCTTGTTTTTCAAGTTGAGCATTTCTTTCCATTTCTAACACAACTTGTCGAGCTTCAGTAGCAATAACTAATTCTTCTTGCGCTTGTTTTGTCAATGAACCAAGTAATAGTTCTCGAAGAGCTATTTGATATTTACTTCGTTGCCATGGTTTAACATGAGAAATATCAATCGGAATTTGACGTCTTTCTAGTTCTTTTCTAATTGAAATCAACTTTAACCAAACCTCCTACAAGCAGTAGATATTATGCATAGATAGAAACACAATTGAATACCTGAAAAGGAATAAACGCTATTAGTCGAGCTTCCATCGGGAAGTAGTTATAAAGTTGAGATTTTGTTGCTTCGACACCAAGGCATTTTAGCGTTTGTTCAAATTCCAAAAAGTTTAAAAAGCCATCTCGATCATCTAAGCACTTATTTAGAGAAAATTAAGCTTATTAGCTACCATCGAAGAATGCAAAAGCATCAGACGGTGATAGTTTTGGTTGAAATGGTCGTTTGCGTAGTTCATTTGTCATGTACAATCCTGCTACAAATTCTCTATTGTAGCATATTAGTTATAGGACTTCAGTATCAACAAACTGTTCATCAATGTGGCCTCTAATAAATATGGTTAATACCAGCCAAAAAAGTTTAGCGGATACCTGTTATATTGATCACATAATGCAAACAATCTTCGTGCTTGAGGCTCGAGAAGTTTAATTTTACGATATGCAAGCATTGCTTTAAACTCTAACTAAGCATTTGAGAAGACGATATAATAAGGATAGAAACCTTTGAATTCAATTGAGCCTGAGCGATCATGATCAAACATGCGAAACAAGTCGTGGGCATTTGATTTAAGCATTTCTATACTCAATTCTTCAACTTGTAAATTTCCTTCCGATTCTTGTTTCGCAACTTCGACGATATCATTAGCTTTGGCTCGAAGCAATAAAGTTAATTCTTCAGTCTCATGAGCATAAGGGACTAGATTAGCGTAAAGGTGGACGTCAGGTACGACACTGGGAGGTTTTGCAGTAGCAGGTTTACATATCACAATAGATTTAAAGCGATGGGGATTAAATACACTTAAAGCTTGATCAAAAGAGTGTTCATAATGACATCCTTTCAGTTGGCCATCAGGTCCATTATCCATAAAAACTTTTTCTCATTTTATTCACACGTTCGACACAAAGCAGTACATAAAGGTGTTGTCGCTTTCGATTATGCAATATCAAATCAATAAAGCGTAGCACATATTCACCATTCTTTAATTGAACAATCTATAACCTTAAAATTAACGAGTTACTCGAGACTTTAAAATCATACCTGAATTTGGCCACTTCCAAAGCTTTCAGTATCAATATCTATGTTCTTTTTCCTTTCATCTCGTTGTTTAACTCTTTGTTTAGTCTTGGAAGCAACAATAACGCGGGAAGCCTGGTCAAATGTCGCCTCATATATAATTTTCATTTCTTATCCAAAACTTACATAGCTATTACCATATTTACAAATACAGCAATTAATCCCATTCATTTAATCTATTTCATATCATTTCTATTTCTCAAACAATATTTCTATCTTAAAAGATCTAATTGTTATCTACAGTAAATACACTGCATTTCTCAAGTTGCCTTTCTGATGGCCATGTCTGATTCTAATCACAAGAGCCAATCAGAAACTGATTACATAATTAGAATGTGTCAAGTGGATCTATTGGCGCGTTGAGAAGATACGTTTGTCTCCATTGTCCTCATTTTAAATTTCGCCAAGAGATGCGAGCAGCGTTTGTATCTGTACGTTCGTGGGCTGAAGATGAACGAGAAGGAGAGAATGAAGAGATCTTGCTTGACCCTGCACGTTTTGTACAACGTAGTCAATGGGTTCCACACAGGTATAATATTGCTACTTGCAAAATTGAGCTTATTGAAATCAATACGTAGTGCGAGGAAGCAATGTCATGTGTGTACAAGAGATTTTACTCTTTGGAGAAAGAAACATACTTGTCGAATGTGTGGAGATGTTGTTTGCGGCCGGTGTTCCATGCATAAACGAGTCGATTTACCATTGATTGAAAACAAATTTCGAGTTTGCTCGTGTTGCTTTTTTGTATATCGACAAGGTTATCTTAAACCTCCACACGCTATTCCTTGTGTTGGACATCAAGTCAATATGGAATGGAATTGCCATGATAAAGTCTGCGTTGATCCCGCGATTGATCCTTCAGATGCAAAGTCACTCGACTTAAGTACTGTTTTTGATTCTTCACGGCAATACTACGACAATTCAATGATGACTATGGACGAAATTATGGATGCTGAAGATGCTGCGCTGAATGCTAGAGAACTTGAGCTGGAGGAAGAAGTACAAGCAAGTCGCCTACGAGTGGAAGAATTGGAAACAAAAATCGCACAAGAACAATCCAAGCATGATTTAACACTTAAACAACAACATGAGCTTCATGAAGCTCAAAAGTTAATTACACAACTCACTCGTCAGCTCAAACTACAAGAAGAACAAGTACAAATGAGAGCCACATTTCGCGAAAGTCTTGTACATGAAGACATCCAACGTACTCGTCGACACAGCGGAATTATTCAACAACAACGCATGAAAGAAGATCTTCAGCTTTCTAATGACACAGCAAAACTTCGTCGAAAATTGAGGAAAATGGAGCGGCAACTTAAACAAGCAGGCATTAACGTTGCTGAAGATATTCCTTACGATGAAGCCAAAGAAAAAGTAGAGGAAATATCAAAACGTTTGCAAGAAATTGGGTCTTCTGAAGTGGTTTGTGATGATAAACAAAAGCAAGCAGAGCTCAGGAAAGAATACTTTCGACTTGAGCAAGAAATGGAGAAATACAATACTGCACTTATGATGACAGACGAGTACTTGGAAGCTGAACGTGAAAAAGAACGGCAGTGGCATTTGAAAAACAAAGATGAAAATGCTGCTTGTCTACTTGTCTTACGACAATGCATCCCTGTGAATATATCTGTGCTTACTGAAAGAGACCTTGCTGATACTTTGGGAGCAGAAATAGCCAAAAAACTTAAACGCACAAATGTTTTACAACTTGTTCGCACTGATCCAAAAACAATTCAACGAATGCACCCAAGTGTGATTGAAGCATATCGACTAACTGGCTTAAGTGTGTTTGAACGTCGAGGTTTGGATGAAGTTCTTTCAACACCTGCAACAGAGTGGAAAAAACAAGTTAATGATGAACT
>JNBS01001706.1:0-11793 GCA_002081575.1 Thraustotheca clavata | reverse complement strand
ATCATGGTATTTGATCATGGATCTCTTGTACAATGCGATGCACCAGGGACTTTAGTAAAAGAAGGCAGTGGCATTTTCTTTGAGTTGGTGTCTGAAGGTGGATACATGGACAAAATATCACTTTAACTATTTTGTGTGTGGCAATTGATTTGCAATCATCTTTTGTTCATTGTCGTGTATTCTGACACATACATAAATCAAGTTGAAGCAAAGTACTGTGAAACTGGTAAAAAGTGATGTTCGGATTCCTTCTTCAGTTTCAAATGTGTAATACCGTTACTTTAAGCAAATCAAATCTGTCAAAAGTGAACTTTCGTCATGATGAGTTAAGCACGCGTTAAAAAAAAGTGATTACCTTGGAGATTTCCGTATTGAATGAAATGGGTCGAATGTCTTATGTAATCAATACATGAACGAATTTATTACACAAGACCAAGACTCGAGACATGCTTTAAGGGTGTTTTTGTGTGAGTGGCTACTTTTGTCATGTTCGAACGAGTAGCCAATCTGCACTCGACACTCGCAGTCGATCGCTGGCCAAGAAATCCCCTTCCACTCTCTTTCTCATTCATTTCATGATCGCAAGTGTATTAAATCACGATGATAGGAACCCCACGCACCAAAAACTTCAACCAGCCACCCAACACGCGTGAAAGTAAAAGAAAATGCAGTGGGACATGGTAGATCCGTAGGGATGAGCATCCTTACATTTCGTCCGTTTTCTAGTCGTCAAGAATGAGATTTTGATAATAAAAACCAATTTTCCAATGACATTCCCAATCAAAATAGATACACCTTCGATATATCTCCTCTTCTTGTACCTATCAACTCATTCAATCATATTTCCACTTCATTTCATTCCTTCATCTCGTGTGCCAGTACAGTAGCACATCTGTGTCAAGTTTATTCATCAAATTTAATTCTATTCACATAGAAAGCTTTAAACAATATTATAAATTGAATAAAACCAAACAACATGGTCAAACTTTCAGTCAAAAATATGCTACAAGGCGAAGAAAGAGGTGCCAAGTACAGCACGTTTGAGCCTGTGCCAGCTGAAGATTTACCAGCAGCACATCCTTTGGATGAAGCAGGCTTTTTGTCTCGATTTGTGTTTGCATGGACAAAACCATTATTACGATTAGGTCATAAACGAGCTCTGAATGTCGAAGATTTATGGCGATTACAATCAGCAAACAAAGTCCAACCACTTACAAAGCATTTTGCACAAGTGTATGAAAAAAAAAATAAAGGAATTCTTGCTGCTTTTTTTTCAATTTATTGGGGACGATTTACATTGATTGGCATTATGCAATTTTTTTCAGTGGCTTGTGATTTGTATGGACCTGGTTACGTTCTTGGCCAATTTATTAAAGCAGTCGAAGCACCAATATTAGACACAACTTATGTGTTTCAATTGATTGGATCTTTGTATGCAGCTCATATTGTCAATGCTTTTGTGAAATCACATCTTACATATATGAATGAAACAATTGGAATTCAATTTTCATCAGCATTACGTTGTATGTTGTTTGAAAAAGCTTTAAAATTAAGTGCTCAATCAAGAAAAGATCAATCACCAGCAGATATTGTGAATTTGTTTTCAGTTGATACAATTAATGTCATGACATTTGCTACAAATATTCATCAAGCTTGGATTGTACCACTTCAAATTACATTTGTGCTTTATCTTTTGTACACAAGTGTCTTTTGGTCAATTTTTGTTGGACTTGGTGTTGTTTTTTTCATTTTAATTGTCAATGCTGTTGTAGCAATTCTGATGGGAACTGAACAAGAAAGATGCTTTAAACTCAAAGATGATCGTATGAAAGTTATTAATGATGTCTTTGGAGCTATTCAAATTATTAAATTTAATGCTTGGGAGGAAAGATTTCTTGCAAAAATCAGACAATTACGACAAATTGAACTCAACTCGATTTGGAAACTTATGCGTATTATTCTTATCTTGATTTCATTTATGAATTGCACCCCAATTCTTGTCACTGTTGCTGTATTTGCTACATTTACACTTTGGATGCACCAAGCACTTACAGTCACAATTGTTTTTACAACTCTTGCATTGTTTAAATCATTGCAAGATGCTCTTGTTAATTTGCCAATTGTAATTATGTCGATGGTACAATCTCTAGTATCAGCTAAACGTATCAACGATATTTTATTGCTGGAAGAATGTGATCCAGATAATATTGCTACTGGTACTGATCCAATTGCTAAAACTTATGCAAAGGATAAAATTGTGTTGGCTGTATCTGATGGCTCATTTGGTTGGGATCAAGATACACCAATTTTTCAAAATATCAATTTACGTATTAAAAAGGGTGAATTAGTTGTTGTTCATGGAAACTCTGGACAAGGCAAATCATCACTATGCACAGTATTTTTTGGTGCAATGGAAAAATTTGGTGGCACTGTATTTGTGGGTGGCAGTGTCGCTTATTTTGCCCAACAAAGTTGGATTCAAAATACAACAATTCGTGAAAACATTCTCTTTGGTCATCCTTATGATCGCACAAAATATCAAAAAGTTGTTGATGCTTGTGCATTGAGTAGTGACTTACAATCTTTACCGTCAGGCGATCGAACTGAAATTGGACAAAAGGGTATTAATCTCTCTGCTAGCCAAAAAATTCGCATCAGTTTGGCACGAGCGTGCTACAGTGATGCAGATGTGTTTATCTTGGACTCTCCTTTGGATTCCTTGGACCCAAATACTACCAACGAAATTTTTACAAAATGCATCCTTGGATTACTAAAGTATAAGACTGTATTGCTTGTATCTCAAAAAGCAGAACTTATTGAATCCGCCAGTGTCAACCGAACTTTGTTTGTTCAATCTGGTCGAGTTATTGAGACTACTAATGACAAACCACGACTTCTCCAAGCAACATTAATTTCACCACTTCCTGATCGTAAAGCTTATTGGGAACAACCACCAACAGAAACAATCGAGTACCCTGTTAACCCAAATGATACAATGGGATCACCATCATTGCTTTCACCATTTAATTTTTCAAGCCATGGTACAATTTATACACCACCATCAGAAGGTTCAATGTACTCTTATGAAGAAAGTGCTGCTTTATTACCTGAAGAAGAAGGTGACAACCTTGTATCTCGACCTGTAGTTTCTTCGTATTCCCGGTATATTGGTGGTTGTCCAGCCATATTTACTATCTTGTTGTTGACAATTACGATGCAAGTATTTAAAGTTGGCAGTGATCTTTGGTTAACTCAGTGGTCCAACAAGAGTGAAAATGAAGACACTGCTGCGTTTACTGCTACATCAAAAAACAACATGGCAATTTATGCTGGTTTAGCTTTATGCAGTTGTGGTATGATTGGACTTCAAACATACTCAGTTATTGCATTTGGCCTTCGTGGCTCACAACGAATGTTTGATGCCATGTTAAAAAGTCTATTAGAAGCACCATTACGATTCTTTGATGCTAACCCACTTGGTCGTATTCTTCATCGCTTTGGTGATGATGTAGTTGCTTGTGATTTTAGCATTCCATTTACACTTGGACCAATTCTCTTTGAAACATCATCAGCTTTCTTTACTATTGGAACTACATTGGTGTTGACACAATGGTTGGGATTAGTTGTATTACCACTTTTGTTTGTTTACTATCGCCTTGGTGCTTTCTTCTTGGCACCACTACGAGAAGTTAATCGCCTTCAAAAAACAACCCGAACTCCATTCTTGAGTTTTGTATCTGAAGGTATTGATGGTGCTGGTACTATTCGTGGTTTTGGTGAAAAACAAGTTCGTCGATTCTGTCGTCTCAATACTCAAAAAATTGAAATTGTGTGTGAAGCTCGAGTTGCTAGCTGTGCCATTAATGTTTGGTTTGCTATGCGTATGCAACTTTTGAGCAGTACTATTGTAGCTATGATTTTGACAGCTTTGGTTCTTATGAACAAACATTTAAGTCCTGGTGTCATTGGTCTTTTGGTCACTTATGGTCTTTCAGTACCAGCTAATCTTATGTATCTGGTAAATATGTGGTCTCAACTTGAAACATCAATGGTATCTCCAGAACGTCTTCATGACTACATTCGCTTGGAGAAAGAAGGAATTCGTGAAACTTTGGAACCTGAAGATTGGCCTTCCGCTGGCAAAATTGAATTTTATGATGTTGCCTTCCAATATAAACCCAATGATGCTTTATCTCTCAAGAACGTCACTTTTCGCATTGATGGAGGTGAAAAAATTGGTGTTGTTGGTCGAACTGGTGCTGGTAAATCAAGTTTAGTGATGGCACTTTTCCGAATGAATGATGTTGCTTCTGGTCGTATTTTAATTGACGATGTCGATATTGCAACAATCGGTGTCAAGACCTTACGTGATCACTTAGCTATCATTCCTCAAAATCCAATTCTTTTCAAAGGCACATTACGTGGTTATCTTGATCCATTTGATGAATTTGGTGATGATCAACTATGGGGAGCATTGCGTAAAGTAAAAATGGCAGGACGTGTTTTATCTTTTGATGCTAAACTCCAAGGCAACATTGAAGAAAATGGTAGCAACTTTACTGTTGGTGAACGACAATTATTATGCATGGCACGTGCATTACTACGTCAAGTAAAGATTGTAGTATTGGATGAAGCTACAGCTACAGTTGATTTGGAAGCTGATAAAGTCCTTCAAACTGTTATCAAAGAAGAATTAGTTGCTTCGACAGTACTTACAATTGCTCATCGCCTCAATTCTGTATTGGATTATGATCGTATCATGGCATTTGATCGTGGTGAATTGGTACAATGTGGTTCACCAAAGAAATTAATTCGAGATCGTCTTGGTGTATTTTTTGAACTCGTATCAGAAGGTGGTCTTTTGGATAAATTTCCATCCATGCTACCACCTCGTACTATCGGTCGATCAACTTCTTCCGTGTCTTCAGCAGGGGGACCACGAAGTTATCTTCGTTCATCCACATCTTTACCTCGATCTAGTTCGACAGTATCACGCTCGACAATTTCAAGATCATTATCTACTATGTAATTATTCATAATTACACTTTTAAAAATCAACTTTATAGTTTTGTGTACAATATTGTCATGTATCTAAAAATAGTGTGAGTCTCGAACTATGATTGGGTTTTAAAATAGAGTACTCATATGCTCTCACAATATGCTCTCACAATGTTTAAAGCTGGAAAGTATAAAGTCCAGTTTTAATCCCGTCTTTTCATGCTTCTACTAAAGATGCTCTTAAGTCCTTTCTCTTACATGATGTTTGTATCCAATCAAAAGAATTTTCTGTGCAAAAACACTACGAATCTTTTACACAGTTCAGTAGGAGTACATTGAGTATTTTTCTAATTCATTCAATCAATTTTTAGTGTATATATATGAAGAATGATTTAAGTAAATATGTTTGAAATAAATAAATTTGTTTGAAATGGTACAAAATGTTTTCATATTCACTTAACGAAATGTGTCTGTCTATTTAAACTGGATTTTCCAGTTGTCCGTTAAGCATGTGCACTGTACATTGCTTGCATACAAAAGATAAATCACTTTAATTTCCATGTGCCAATCGAGTACGAACGCCATGGGACCTCTGGATCTCAACTTCAACGTTTGACGGAAGAGGCAGTCGCTGTATCTCTCTTCCTTTCTCTTGACGGTCATTTTGTCCATGTCCAAAGTCAGGACGAAGTGTATGACCGTCGAGAAAAGTCCAAGCACAAGTGCAGCGTCAAGTCCATTGACATCTCCAAATAAACACGCTGCAGAAACTACAGGTTATTTGCTTATTAAAGTGGATGAGAAAGACTGGACCAAGGTATGTATTGACTAGTAAATAAATGTTAATATTGTTTTAGCACTATTGTACTCTTGTCAACGCAACGTTATCAATCTATGATAATGAAACATCTAAGACATTAGAAAGAACAATTGATATGTCATATCGAACAATTGAGTCTCCTAAAAAACCTAACAAAAATTTTAACTTTTCCTTATCCCAAGGTACCAAGGTACGATATATTTATTAATTAATAGTAATTACTCATTGGATTTAGGATGGAGATATTATTGAATGTCGAGCTAATAATGAAAAAGATATGGAACGATGGATAGATGCATTGTCCATGTTTGCTCAAAAATTAAAACAAACGAAAAAACAACGCTTTGCACAAACTTCAGCTGAAATTGTGACACTTAAAGTTGCTCCAGTACCTCCAAAAGTATTGCATTTGGTATTAGTTCGCCATGGACATTATGTCAATGCCCATACAAAAAATGCTAAAGATACTGATAAAGTACTTTCCCATATTGGCATTCAGCAAGCAGAACTTACTGGACAACATTTACAAGAAATTAGTGCTATTGCTCCATCACGGGATGATATGATCATTTTGCATAGCGATATGCATCGTGCTGTGGAGACTGCTACTATTATCAGTGAAGGTTTTAGTGGATGTGCTTTGACGTGTACTGCTATGCTAAGAGAAGGTTGGCCAGGTACACCAATGCCAGGTGCAGATTCAATGTTATCTGAAAAAGAACAAATACTTGAAGATGAAAGACTTGAAAATGCTTATCGTACCATTTTTTCTTTCAATGATGATCATCTTGATGAAGAATTTGTTCATGCCAAACGTACTAATGATAGTTGTCGTGTGGTTGTTTGCCATGCCAATTTGATTCGGTATTTCATTTGTAAAGCTTTGGGAATATCTCCCGTAAGTGTATGGGGATTATTTGAAATCAACCATTGCAGCCTCACCCGAATTGACATTGGATCAAATGGACAATGCAAAGTACTTAGTGTTAATGAGTGTGGTCATTTACCATCTTCACTACATACGTCGAGCGAAGACCATTTGTAGTTAAAAACTAATTTAACTTTTTTCTGATCGAATTCGAGCTTTGTATTCACTTGTTGTTTCAAACTTGTCACCTTGACTCCACATTTTCAATTTTTGATTCTTTGCTCTTTCTTCCAATTTGTCATACACAGATTGCTTTCCACCATAAACAGCTCCAGTTTGACGGTAAACATTAGCAAGACCAGCTTTAAGTAATTCTTCTGATGCATCTTTCTTAAAAGGTCCCCATCCATATTCCACCAAACATACTATTCATCCCCATCAAACTTATTTCAATATAATAAACAATCGTACCAGCTCGAGCATATTGATCTTTTTGGAGTAAAGTTAACATAAGTTTACGATCTCCCAATATTTTTGTCAAATACTCTTTAGCTTCATCACCAAACGGTTGACCTTGATTCCCAAACTTTGGTGTCTCGGGGGTATCTATTCAATTATTTAAATATCAAACTCTTTTCAAATTGCATACCAATAGCACAAAGTCGAATTTGCATAGTAGTCTCGGATAATTTTCCATCCATATTTCCAGGACCACGTAGAAAAGGAAGATGACGTACACGTAAAGTATCTCCATCACTAACACTGATAGCTTTAGCACGTATTTTACGTTGTTCTTGGAACATGAAATTGGGAATTTCTTCCACAGTAGAAAATCGCTGAAATGGAGCACGGACTTTAGGAATAGCCAAGCCCAAAACCAACCCAAAAGTAAAAGCTCCAATAAGCTGAACATTCTTATCATGTAGAAAAGCCATTTTTCCCACATCAAGCTGACCAAATTGAGTATTAATTCGCTTCCATTGTGCTTCTGCTTCTTTGCGAATCGTCTCAATGTCCATCGGAATTGTATTTTACCAAATATCTCACCAAAGTCATCCCACTACTAGTATACCTAAAATTTCAAACTAATAATTTCAAAATGACTACCATTGACTAAACATGATAGCTATAGATATGTAGAAATGGCAGTGAATCAATTAGTAGATAATAACAATGTTATTTTAACAGGTTGTCAAAATGATGGAAATCAGATTTGACTACCATGTGGTCTTAGTAGAGATTCAAAAAGTACATAGACACCATCTCTCTCCCTTCATTGAAAAAAAATATCGTAATGCGTTTGGCGATTGTACTTTTGGCTGCAAATTCTTCGTTTGGGAAATGGACTGCTACTGAAGAAAATACTTTTTACATTGGCAATGATATTGGCATCACCCATCGTGCATCATCCTTAGACTGTCAATTAGATTGTGCTAATTTACGTGGTTGTGAACTTTATGTGTGGGAACCACGAGATGGTGGCACTTGTTTGCTTAAAAGCCATAAAGGTGTCAAAGCTCCTTATTTAGGAGCTGAAGCTGCAGCGATGTTACAACGTCCTTCGCCTCCTTATATTGTACCAAGTGGAGAATTAAATACTCCAATTGAATATGATATGTTTGGAGATAGTCCTTTACCTCGAGTACCATTTCATTATGTCAATTCTGCACAATGGAATTTGGAATTTCCTTTTGCTTTATATAATGCTACGTTTAATGCAAGTGAACGGGTCTTTGATCAGGAATACAATTTGTCTCCTGAATCGGAAATTATTTCACCATACGCTTCAGTTGAATCGGTAGCTGAATGTGCTTATATTACATGGACTCAAAAGCTTCAATTCTTTACGTATTTGTCGACGCCAAAATTGTGTGTTCCTCATAAATTCAAACGCCGAAAAAATGGGATTTTGATGCGTCATACGATGGCTGGAAAAAATGCTACAATGGCCTACAACTCAAATCTTCCATTGGGATTCTTATCCAATTCATTTAAAGCTGAATCCAATGAAGATTGCTTAAAATTATGCACTGCTGGAGTCAATGGGACTTGTGTTGGTCTGACGTTTGTTAATAACACTTGCTCAACTTTTGCACCTCGACCAGCTCCAAGTGATGTATTTGCAGGATGGGTTCGCCATAGCATTGCTCATATTGAAGATGTTATGATTCGTATTGCTTATATGCCTGGCTTTGCTTTGCAAGGGTATAAAGAGCGGGAAGGACCTAAAAAAGACTCGATTTATGCTTGTGGTGAATGGGTTGAAATTACTCAACACATCCTCTTTCATTATGATTTTTCAACCAAAGCATGCTCGTATTTTGAACCAGTGGAAGCACCAAACAAAACAATTCAATTACACTACAGTTCGAATGAACTAGTGCAAATAAATGGGGACTTGAATGAAGCAACTATGATGAGTAAAGTGGTTGTAAATGATGCAAAAGCTTGTGATCGATTGTGTATTCCTGAAAAAGATAATTGCTTTGCCACAGTGTTTGATGCTGTGAGTAAATCATGTGTACTGCATACTCCATCAATGACAAAAGGACGAACTTTAGCTTGGTTGGCTCCACGTAAACTTATTGACAATCTTAAAGATGTGACCGAAGCCCATTTTTACGGCACAGCACATCAAGATGATCATGAATTGTTTATGGCACAATCTGTGTTCCATCACATGAATTCAACCAAAGCTAAAGTTGTCTTTATCTACACAACTGCAGGTGATGCTGGAGAAACTAATGGATGGTGGGAAGCTCGAGAACTTGGTACACTTGCTGCATCAAAAGCTTGGGTTGAAAGCTTTGGGCTTTTTAATTCTCGTGTTCGTACAGAAACAATTTTCTTGGAAAATCATAGTATTCACAAAGTCACAATTGGCAATGCAGTCCATTACTTTCTACGATTAACTGAAGATGCTGTCACGGGATATTTGCTTGGAGAAGCTAAAGTGGCATCACCAGTTGATCGTCCAAGTGAATCGTATCACACCTATGTAGAATTCCGCAATGTTATCACTGCCATTATGAAAAGAGAGTCGAATCGAATGCCAGTGGTTACTGTAGCAACCCACGAGTATGAGGGATTTGCTCCTGAAGATGTCGGCGTTGATCATGAATTACACGAAGCCACTGGTGCCATGTTTGAAGAAATTGCGACAAAGACACCAGAATTTAAAAATTGTGTATCTCGTTCCTTTTACTGTGGATACCAACGATGGCTCTATCCTCAAAACATGGATGAAGTACCGAGAAGGCTGCAGAGATTTGCATGGGGTCAAGTGAGCACTGCAATTTATGATATTCACAAACACTTTTACCCGGTTTGGCTTGATCATTCCCAGCACCTTGGAAGACAGTACTTATCCCGCACAGAAAATGTCCAAGGAAGTTGTTCAATTGACTTTTAGACAATATTAATTATAATGACTGCAATGCGTACATAGAATACTAATGTAAAAACCTACGACATACAAAGATGATCCTTTATAGTTCTAAAATCATGGTACCTTGGACTGCTTGATGAATTGCCGTGAGCAATGAGAAATCGTATTCATTTGCTCGTAATATGATCAACTAGTATATCCCATTGCTTTCTTGTAAGCAATTTTTTCTCTAGTAGTAGGTCGATCAGCCAACCAATTGCCTGAACTTGTTCGTCGTGCAAATTTCTTTTTCTTGGCTCCATCTTTAGGTTTGAAGATAGCTATTGCAGATAAATAAAGTGATTTCAAATATATGAATAATACCTTCAAGATCACACGTTGCAATAAACTCTGGAAAAATACTTGGTGTTGGATCCATGGCATGAGGACCAAATTGACGAGCAAGAGCTTTTTCCAAATTTTCTTTTTGAGCCCACTCAGGAACAGCTTTAGCTTCTTCACCACCACCATCACTTTCATCACTACACTCAAGTTTGGTCAAAAGTATTGGTAATATTAAATACCTTTCTGGTTCAGACATTTGATATGTTGTCACTGCAGGTTTGGTTATTGACTTGGAGGAATTTCCAGTAGGTTTAGTGAAAGTAATTAATTTTGCTTCAGCCATTGATTTGGATTTATAAACAACGTCGGGTTGTTTTGATCCTGTAATTTTCTTTGCCTCAACCACAGGTTTTGTGCTAATGGGCCTCTTTGTTTCAAGCTCTGGCTTCTTCACCAATTCAATCTTGCGATTATTTTTTGCAAGCTCAAGTCGTTCACGGTTCTATTATAAATGAGATAAATGAAGACAAAGCTAGAGCATACAAGTTTTTCTTGTCGACGTTTGCCATCATCTTCAGCTGCTTGCATGGCTTGGACACGAGCTGCTCGCTTTTTAGCTAATTCTATTTCACGCAATTTCTTCTCTGCTAACTCTCGATCCTTCTACACAAAAATGATACTTGACGTGAAAATGCAATTTTTACTTCTTGTTGTCTTCTTTGCTCAGCATTGGCAGCTGCAACCTTTTTTCTCTTTTCTTCAGCAAGTCTACGCTGTTCTTCCAGCTTTCGTAATAATTCCTGGCCACGTTGCAATTTTTCGGCAGCTCGTTTTTGCTCCAAAATTTTATTCCGTTCAGCAAGCTTTAACGCAGGAACCACTACAGGAGCAGGAGCAGGCTTAGGTGCTTCTTTTTGAACGAGTGAAGCAAAAGAATGGACGCCACTAACAAGGTTGGCAGGCTTCTTTGGTAAATGTTCTGTGATGATAGAATCAGAGGAAATGTCTATGGGTTCTTTAGGTATTAATTGACTTGTGGCTGGTGGCTCACTTGTAGTAGATACTACAGCTCTTGATTCTTCTTCTAGACGTTTTTTTGCCTTCTCTTTGGCTTGAAGTCTGATGAGGTTCGAGTTGTGTCGAATTGTATCGACAAGATCACGGTATTTTGATTCTTTGTCTGCTTTAGATGGACTATTTTCTTTTGGTATTGGAGCTGGAATATCCACAGGATTAAGATTATCTTCTGGGATTTTTTCCATGACTTGTTTGGGTTGGATTTCTGTAGCTTTTACAACTTGTTTCACAGCCTTTTCTACAGGAGTTGGTTTGTAAATATTGTTGTCTGAAGTATTTAAACCAAACGCCGACTTTAACGATGCAAAACCTTTGACT
>JNBS01001705.1:0-13169 GCA_002081575.1 Thraustotheca clavata | reverse complement strand
ATGTATGTGATGATTTAAATCATTCTTCTACATCATCATCAAATTCATGTGCACAAGGTCCAAAGCGTTCCGATTTGTAATTGATGTACGTGGTCAATCGATTTGACAATTTGGATTCGAAAGTAGGCACAAACCCTCTCGGCACAAGTTGACGTTCGTTGTACATGACTTTATGCATTGCTCCTGCTACAAATATATAAGTATCCATCGAATAGTACGTTTGTACAATTGATAAACGTATTGGGAGTCTTGAGAATTTGTTTGCATTCAATTTCTTCAACTTGACGGGAAATTAAAGCATTGTTTTGGCAAATCCACGTACAAACATTGAGAAGTCTAAAGCTAATTAACAACACTTTCAATTGTTGACATATACCAAATATGGAGGTTCGACAAGAACATAATCTAAGAAATGATGCAATTTACTGTCAAGATCCAATGGATTATTGTAATCATAAAATACAAATATATCACCATACTGATCACCAAAACGATGATCATAATTAAACAAATATACATACTTTCGTTCAGGTTCTAACTCCTATAGAAATATTATAAAATTCTTCCAAGAATAAATCTGTAATACCTTTAAAGCTTTAAATGCTGCAGGAGTACTTAAAAATGCAATTAAACCATCATTGCTCTTTTCTAAAGCTTCACGTGCCAATGCTTCACCAATTTTTTGGTCATACCAACTATTTTCACACATCAATTTTAATGAAAAAAAATTAGAGTACAATTAAGAAAGACGAAAGTCTTCAGATACATCTCCATCATCATCTTTTACTTGAACAGCAGCTAAATGAGCTTGTAAAGCTGCAATTGTTTCGGGTGATAATTTGGATGCTAAGCATCCATCGTTGATAAGCAAAATTGATTGGATTAAACTCCAAGTTATTTAATCATCATTTTAACCAATCACAATTCACCAATTTTTACTCTAAGAATAGATAACTTTAAAAGAATTATATTATCAGAGCCTGTAACAATAAATACTGATTATGGAAGGTTACGAAATCAATGACATGAAATTGTTATCTTGGCTTATCACAATTTAAGCAGCTGCATGAAGCCGATATGAAAGATAAATCCAAAAGATTAACCTTTCCCATTTGATCTGACGCGTACACTTATGGCTACTTTGCTTTTTTAGATTTTTTACGAATGAGTTTGACTTGGGTATGCATGGGTTTTCTTCCTGGTATTGTGTAGGTTAAGATGAAAATAATTCATTGGTTTTGGATGTAAAGCCAAGGCAGATAAATTTTTTATTTCATCTCCATTTTGACTGATTAAATCAAATGAATACATGGACAAGTTCTTTATTTATGCTAATATATGATATCCATTATTATGATATCTCATGAATGCTTTAAATAATTCTTTTACGCAACCATTTTCATTTACACTTTACACACTTTTGTACTTTAACAATTAAACAGTAGCACAATAGAATTGGCAAAGTGCACTTTTGATTCATTAGGTGTACAGAGAGCATCTGATTCACATCTGATGACTGCATGTGGGTGACAACATTATTTCAGATGAAAGTTCGATATGTTCTCTTTCCGCATCTACACTCCTTTGATCTCTAAAGCAAGTTTTATGTTGACCTTTTTTTTGCATGGGAAAGTCGACTTTGTGCATAACTTTGTGCTCGTTTTTTCAATCAATTTGTCAGTCCTCCACTAGTTTTACATGAAATATACAATGATTAGAAGCATCTGCGCATTTGCTCGGATCGCTGCGTCGTCAAGATCGATTGAATATGAAATTTTTCATAACCAGAAGCAAGTCCTATTCTAATCAGATGAAAAATCCAATGCTTCATGAATGCGTGTCTCCTCAATGCCACGTGGTAGTACCTGTCCCTAACAATGTGTCCATGTCATTTTTTAATTTTCTCTGAGAATGCTTTACCTAAAGTGTCTTGTAGCTGCATTGGCTCTCTCTCTTGCTCAAGCAGACAACACCACCGGTGGATGGACAGACGCCTCTGTTACTGATGTACAAAAACTATATCAAACTGCAGCTCTTGTCGAATCTAATTTTGCTTCCGCTTCTTTTCCTCGTGTATGTGCTACCAAATTCATTTCAGCTCAACAGCAAGTTGTAGCTGGTATGAACTACAGACTTAATGTAACAGGGTGTGCTTTAGCTGGTGAAAAGACTGTGGCAGCTAATTGTGCATGCACTGGTACTCCAACTCCATACACCATTACCCTTTTTGAACCATTGGGAAAGAGCAATGTTACGATCACACAAGTTGTTGCTTCCGACTCGACAAGCACCAGTACTGATACTAACAAAGCTGGTGCATTTTCCAATCCTCATGCAGCTACTGACGAAGAAAAAGCTTTGTTTGTCAAAGCCACTGGTGCCAATGCCAATTACACCAGTGAAAATGCTGCTCATGTGTGTGCCACCACGTACTTGACTGTTGCTCAACAAGTTGTTGCTGGTACCAACTACCAATTCACAATTCAAGGTTGCCCAGTCACTGGTGCTCCACCAGCTACGTGCAGTTGCAACAGCCCTTCCAACTACCAAGTGACCATCTTTTCTGGTCTTGACGGCACAACTCAAGTCACTAGCTCTGTTCAAAGCAACAGCACGTCTACCACTGGTACCACCACCACTGGTAGCAACAGCACCACCACCACTACTGGAAGCCCAGTGACTGCTACTGGAGCTCCAGGCACCACCACAGCAGTGCCAAAGGCTGCTTCTAATGCTGCTACTAGCACCTTGGCGATTGCGTCTGTAGCTGTAGCTGCAGCAGTTTACATGAATTAACTACAAATTATGTAGCAATTTTATCAACCCAATTTTTTATTTGATATGAAATGGTCCTCGTCGCAGGCTAACAAGATGACAGTAGCTACAGTAGTCAACCTGATAATTCAAAGCTAACCTGATAATTCAAAGCTTTGAATTATCAGAGTGGATTTGCTTTGATATTAACTCGAAGCAGCTGAAGCATATTCACTCATAGAAAGGCATAAACTGGCAGTCTGCGTTCCTTCAATAATAATATTCCAAGATATTAATTCTATATACGAACCTTAAGATATCCATTCAAATTAATATTCACAACGCATAAATTCGTTGAAGAACCCGTGACATTTACCATTTTACCCTCTCCCGTTAAGATGATCGGTGGCATGCATGGAATCATTGCTTCTCTCTTCATAGGAATGGTTTCTTCATCTCTTCCTGGTGGATGGACACCTACTAGTGTACTTGAGGCCAAGCCAGTGTTATACCATGCTTTTCAGAATGCATCGAGTTATTTTGTGTGTGTAGCCAGCATCACATCAGCTGAAATACAAGTTGTTGCTGGTACCAAGTACAAATTTCATGTTGTTGGATGTCCTGTAAGCTCAAAAGACAAGACAATTGAATCGTGTGCAGGTACTTATTGTCCTAGCACTGATCCAGATCAAGCTTCGTATGAAATTGACATTTTCACACCTCTCAGTGGCAATAGCTACCAACTCAAGAGCGTCACGCTGGTTGAACCTTCAGCTGAAGTTAGCGTTGGTGGATGGAAAGAAGGTGTTGTGGAAGATGCTACGGATGATCTATACAATGGGATCTCCAAGGAAACCTCATACAAAAATAAAAATCTTCCTCGGGTGTGTGTGAGCAATATCCTTCGAGTTCGTCAACAAGTAGTCTCGGGCATGAACTACCAATTTGACGTTAAAGGCTGCGTGGTAGACACTGCTGTAAAAGCTACTAGAGGCTGTGTTTGCCACCAAACTAAAGAATATAAAATTGCTTTGTACGCCCAGTCGTGGTCCCATACTTATAAAGTTTTGTCCGTGGAAGCGGTTGACAGTGCTTTAGCACCTCTTGTGGGTTCGTGGAAGAAATCAGAGATGACTTCAGAAGCTAAAGAAGATTTTTACAATGCTATTACCAATGACACTGCCAATGCTCATATTTGTGCTTCCTCTTTTCGAGCTGTTCAAACTCAAGTGGTGGCTGGTACCAACTATCGGTTCACAGTCGAAGGATGCACAGTACCGACAGCTTTAGCTACAGGACCCAAGTGCACGTGTCAACCCAATGCTCTAAAGCAATACCTCATTACAGTATTTGCTCAATCGTGGACAAATACGTACAAGGTTGTGAGTGTGTATGAAGAAGCTCAGCTCTTACAACTTGTGGCTCAATGGATTCAAAAGAATAACTTGAATCGCTTTGGGGATCCTAAAGACACTGCGTATTTGGGTGGCACTCCATTGATGAATGAATTGACTGGAGAAAGTATGACTTTGTTGGAATACGTGACAGAAATGCATCCAGATTTGCCATGGCTTGCAACCAAACAAGTTTCGTTGTCTCTTCAATTGAACAATGAACCAGAAAGCGCTGTGGATGCTTCAGCTAAACCACTTGCTGTCATTGGTCTTGTTGTAAGTTGTCTTTTGATTGTATCGTTGTACGTCTTGCATAAAACTTCTCAAAAGAGAACAAAGTCGTACGAACAGCTTCAAGCTGAACCTTCTCGTTAATACAATCCACTTCTTTTTGTCTAATTAGTTGAGTTTAGCTGCTGCAGCTCGGATTTCAGAAACTAGAGTAGAGTGGGGAAGTTTAGCGGGTACTTTCTTTTTGGGTGGCGCAATAGGTTTGCCAAATAAATGATTGCAATCGTCACTGTTGTTCATGGCTACATTGTATCCATTTGTCAAATGTACTCGAATATTGTTGCAAACAAGAAATAAATCAATGCGTAGGAATGAATCCACGATACTTATATTGATGCCCAAGTGCTCGTTAAGTTTTAGGTTGATACTTCGCCATTCATCAAGTTCACCACGTTGAATATTCCACTGAGCAAGAATTGATCCATTGTCAGCACTCATATAGAGTCCATCACCAGTTGATGTAGTTGATAGCATCGTCTTTCCATTAGGGTAATTGACAAATCCAACACCACCTTTGTCAAAATTTAAAGCAAGAGACCCATCTTTGTAAGTGGCAAATGCACGATATTTTTCGTTGCCTTCGTGATCAATTGTTGCTGCAATTGAACCATTGGGCCATCGAGCTATAGCTGAGCCATCACATCGGATTTGAACTCCAGTCACAGTAGAGCCTGTGTATTTGACTGTAAATTCAGTTTGCATTGGTGGTGATTTTGCAGCAAGCTTCATAGGAGTACTGGTTGGAGGTTTATATACTTCCATGTCTAGAATATCATCTTCATTGTCATCTTCAGGTTTATTTTCGTGTTTCAATGGAGTTGTTGTTGGTATTTTTGCTTTCACTGTTGGGGCTGTCGATGACTTTGTTGGTTTGGATAGTGAACTAAAAACAGGCAAGCTGCTAATTGCATCGCATATTGAAAGTGATGACACTAACGTAGCATGTTAATATATGATGAATAAAAGGCAACAAACAATCAACTGCTGGGGTAATACTTGCAGGGATGTATTCTTGAATTGGAAAACTTTCCACATCAAATGCTGGTTTCTATTTAGCATGAATGACCGTGTGATAAATATTACAACCTTTGGCTTTGGTTTGGGAGGCAAAGACTTTGGCTTGGGTTGTTGATTTGCTGAAATGATAGTGTTTTCTTGTGGAACTTCATTGCTATCTGTAAGTTTGGTGTCTTGTTGCTTGGTGTTAGTTGAAAAAACTTGCTTTAAAGGTATTTCTATACACAAAGATGATAACCAGGAGGTTAAGGTTGACATACTTGAGGGTTGTACTAATTTTTCTAAAGCTTTTCCTTCTTGAGATTGACTGAAAATTTGAGCTCTCTTTCTGTATTCATCAGTGATAATTGTACTATCAATTCGTCGCAAAGATGGCAAAATATTTACAAGAAACATTCTACACATTTTTAGTGGTTGGCTGCAAAGTTGACTACTTTATCATAGGTTCTTTGCAGCAAGGATTTGGTTCTAGTATCAAAGTTTGCAAATGTGCTAGAGGGCGTAAAGAGGATAATTCAGCCAGCTCAATACGATTACTATTAAGCCAAAGTTCTTCTAGGTGCACCAAATTGTCAAATATCCCATGTAAATTTTGAATTTTGTTATGTCCACACTTGAGAGTCCGAAGTTGAACAAGTTTTTCAACTCCAGTGAGCGACTCGACATAATTGTGCATAATATTCAACACTTTAAGTCCAGTAGCCTACAATTGTTTATATATTTGCAATCCCAACTACATTACCTGGTGTATGAGATGTATATCAACAATCTTGTTAAACTACCATACACAATTAATGGACATGGTAAGATGAAAACACGCACCGAAATATTTAAATGTTCGATCTGCTGATAGTTGATTTGGGAAACATCTTCTAGTTTACAAAGCTCTTCATCAACACAGATAACTTCGGTGCTTGACCATGTCACTTTCATATTAATAGTCAACACGTTTCGTATGAAAAGACCCAAAGGAGACAATGCAAATAATGGGCTTTCTGGTGGCTTTTTTCTTCCAGCTCAGCGATCAATGCATTGCAAAGGCGGCTTTTTCACTTCTGCTAATCTTGCTGGACACCCTACAAATGAAAAACCAGTTAAACCACCACGAAGAAAATTGTCAGCTCCGGTACACTTTTAGAAAGGCTGCATGTTTAATTGAACTAGACTTCGAGTAAACAACCTTTGACAAACCAAGTTGGCGAAGATAAGGTTGCTCTTGATAGCGTAAATGTCAAGTACGAGGTTTGATACTTATTGTAAATCAACTTGGGAATTAAAGTTTGTAGCTTGCAATGAAAGAGCTACATGGTATAAAAGTTCAGTTGAAAAGCAGGTATGAATATCTACCAAGAGCACTATCCAAAATTGATTATAGCTCAAATCCAGCACAGCAATCTAACCAGGAATCAAGTGCAACAACACCGCCTGCAGTTTGTTCAATGCCCAATACACCAAGTACGATATTTAGAGATATTTGGGTATAAATACATTAGGTGAAATGAAATCCCATTCACCAGGAAAGAAGATGCAAATTGCAGAAGCTGTCATTCAAAAACTCTACAAGAAAAACCTCGAGTTGGAAAAAGCTCTTCACCAAGCAAAAGAAGAGGTTCAACAACTTAAATCAGACACCAAAGTGGAGCTGTAAGTTTAGTGAAAACAACAAGAATTGACAGCGGCAAACATAGTCCTCAAATTATAAATCCACCTACGACAGAGAGTGTTCAGGGTATTCAAAGTCAGAAAGAAGAGTATCTTAAATTCCTCGCTGCTCAACAGGATAAAACCATTCAAGAACTAAAGCTAAAAGTTGAAAAACTATCTCGACGCCCTGAAACAGGAATTGTATTGTTCATCTTAATATTTCGATGAATATTTCGTAGATTGAATCCGATAGTAAAAAGTTAAATGTTATTCCTCGACTTCAAAAGAGGCTTCAGGTACTTCTGAATGGCAATAAACTTGATGATTTTGTGTTATCTAGGAAGCAATTGATGAGTCGAATCGACAAAAAGCAAATTACCTTCGAATGAAACAAGATTACAATCGACTTTTGTTGCAACGAACACGAACTCTTGCTGGAAATGCTGAAGTACAAACAATTGTTTTGCTTCTTGCTGAATTTGCTTTTAGATTGATAGTCATGCCCGACACTTTTTGGCACTAATGGAAAAGAGATTGGAGACTGTCGAGGGGGAACGAGAACAAGAATCCATGATCTACAATATGAAATTGTACATGATCATCAATATTAAGTCTTCATTGTGTGTAGATTTGAAACAGAGAAAAAAAGTTGTGATGCTTTTGTTGCTAAAAAGATGTTGGAAGAAGAAATGTCCAAAGTTGTCCAAGATGTGACTGAGCGCGATGCAATAGATGACCAAATTGATGTACTTGAGGGCACTTCAAAAGTAATTTTAACTTGGAGTAGAAATGCATCCTCGGAGTTTTTGATCGTTTGCACCAAGTAGAGCTAGAAAACATCAAATTACGAGGATCAACAAGCTAACGATAAATATGGAGATTCAGGCTCAAAGTCAGGCAGTTGTCGTTGTATCTTCATCCGAGCGAGTAGGCAGGAAATGGACAGGAGAAAGTATCTCTGCTTCATTATAATCCTTCTTCGAGAGTCGACGAGGCTGATTGTTTAAATATGATTTTGATAAATGACGGCAGCAACCATAGCTGCACGTGATAATTGGTAGTGCAAGAAATAGTGCAATAAGTCCAAGCAAAATATGTGTCTCTGTGTCGCTTTCAGCAGTAACAATAGGATGTTGTGGCAAAGAAAAAGGTAGCATATTTCTTGGACATTGAGACCACATTGTAAACCACTCACGAAAGCCAAATTGAATTGAAGGCATTTCAGCAAGATATAGTTCCAAGGCTTTCTGGTGAAGACTTAATTGACGCAAAGCTTCATTGTCCTCACGCCACAATACTTTCAACGACTTCACATCATTTTGTGATGGAGAAATTGGCAATTGATAATGCTTTGTAAGGAAAGAAACTGATTCGATAGTAGATTCTTGAATGCCTTGCATCGATTGATACGTTTGAATTTGCATGCGATAGATCATATCCTTGTATCCCTCTACAGTACGTCTTCGATTTTCAATTGATAAATAGTAAGCACGATAGGCACTTTCAAAGTGTAAATCCATCGCGCCATGTTTGCTCACACTTTGTTTTAATTTATCCATAGTTGTGGCTAAAGTGTCAAGATATTGGTGCATATTTGATAAATCCAAGGAAAGTCGTTCAATTCGAGGGGCCACAACTTGATATTGTAAAGCGTAGATATTGTTACGGGTATGTAAACCAGCAATGCCAAAAGTCAAAAGTATAATGGATGGAATCAACCGGAGGAAAACTTTCATCCAATTCGTCTCATCAGGACCATTTTGGTTTTGATAAACGACATGAGGCTGGGTAGCTTCATCGTGCAAATTTTCTTCAGATAAATCGACCAGTACATCGGATTTTGCATCTTGGTCAAAGTAAATCTGGTTATCCGAGGTTTCGTTGCCATGACTTTCAAACTCCGGCGGATTAATTTCACTCTTGCTGTCTTCTGAGCTGTGGTATGAGCCAAAAGAATCAGTCTCAGCTACTTTTTCAGGTTCTGCAAGATCGAGACCTTCGTTGTGCATCGATGAAGTAAAACAGGTATTGGTATCATTGTAAGCACCATTGGTTGCCAAATTTATGGAATCTTCATATAAACTGCAGTCAACGTCAAATTCTGCATCGCCACAGCTATCGTTAGTAGAAACGTCAGCAAAATTTGGTGTCGAGTCGTTGCTTTGCTTGGAAATGTTTTCTTCCATTGAAAGGCTCTCATTCCCAAAACTATCGGATTCTTGAGCAATTTCTGGTGAAAATGTATCGTTTCCAGAAGAGCAGCCCTGATCAAGCAATAAATTGGTGTCGCCTGGGATGTTTTCGTAGAGTACATCATTTTCAGCAGCAAAAAGCTCATCAGATTCTATTGATTCAGACGCTCTAGGTTGGCGTTCACCAGAAAAATTGGATAAATAGCTATCTTCTGAATAACCAAAGCCACTGGAATCAACTAGTTGACCTTGACTCATTAAAGACACTTGATCCAAGTCTTGGGAGTGCAAAGCCATTGAATCATCGCAAGCATACAATGCTTCGGAATCCAAATCTTCAGCTTCACTGTCAAAAAGCCCTTCAGTGCTATCGGAAGCTGTACTTTTAGCAATAGGTTGATATGTCGGTATCCATTGTTCAACATGAAAATCCCGATTAATTTGTTCATGATCATTTCCATAATCACCAGTGTCATCACATACTGTATCTTCATGATTGTTGTCTAAAGTATCATCGCATATCTTTGACACATCGTCATCTTGCTTCACAGACAAAGCATCACTGCTTTCCTCTTTCAACTCGCTTTCATTATTCTCTTTTTCATTCCTCTGTGTATCACAATTCGACATTGTCTTCTCAAATTCCACAATTTCTTCGTTTCTCACCTGAAATTCACCATTTCGCGTCTCCAAGCCTTTCAAAGTCGACATATTTCGCATCTCGACATCATATTGCACCACAAGTTTTCGTTTTTCAATTTGTGCTTGTATCTCTTGTGCTGCAACTTGCCGTATCTCTGCAATCGCATGATATTTCTGGTTATTTTCCTTAAAATTTTCGCGATGGACGCGATGCAGTCTCAAAGGACTCCTCGCAAAGCTTCCTCGGTTGAATATATGCACAGGAATCTATCATTTTTGTTTCATTTTCTCTCTATTTTCATCTACGTACCGCAGGCTTCCATCGATCGTTCATCCTCGCGCAAATTTGGATATGAAAGCCCGCCACAATTAAAACACATTCATTAATTTAAGGGGATTTATCTATAAATTTGTATACTTGCATACATTTGTGGTAAAGACAATAAGGCATTTGATTGGCTATTGAAAGCAATCCTCGTAATAAAATACCATTTAAACTACAAATATCTTGATTTTTCTAAAGATCACCTTTTCTAAATGCATAAAATAAATTTATGATATTTTCCGGATACATCTTATTATCCGGAGGATTAAAGAGGAGCATTGATCGTACTATAAGACGATGAGAGATGAAGAGCGTTCCCGCGGTGTGAAAGAACGTCAAGGAAGAACGATACGTAGTATTTCTGTAGCTCAATCTGTTGGAAATGATGTTTCCAGTGATCATGCCAAGTTTCCAGGCTCAATGCGAATGTATCGTGTAGTTTCATGTGTCATATTGTTTGTATTTGGCATGACAGCATTGGTATTTCGCAATATTTCATTGCAAAATGCACGAGATGAGCGATTGTTAGTGGAAATCCAACGATCGATTATGGAAATGGATGAGATTGCTGCAAAAGCTACAAAAATGGAAGCTCATGCCCAACGATTGGCATCAATTGTTAAATCCCAATTGATATCACCATTACATCAATTAGATGATGGACAATTGGTATCTCAACAAGAAAAAATCAAAGCGGATGTTGAAAGTATTCATGTGGAAACTATGAAAAACATGCAGAATATGATGCAAAATATGATAGAATCAACTAGGAAAGAAGCTTTGGAGATGATGTTGACTGTGGCTGATGAAATTGTTCAAGAACAAGTACTTGAAGATGCCCATCAGAATCATTACTTTGAAGAACCTGTCGTTGATCCACCAGCTCCAACTCCTACAGCGACACCACCACCAAAACCATTACCAGTAAAAAAACCTAGCCCAAGTAAACAACCAACTAAAGTTACAAAGCCATTAGCCAAACCTCATGCAATGGACATTTTCTACACGCAACGATTCTGGTTTGTGTCTCTCTTTAGCACTTCAGTCATTGTGTTTGTCATTTCACAATGTTTGGACCGTCGATCTTCCATCACACGTCGTCGTTTACAACTCCAACGATTTCTTCAACGTATCGGATTAGCATTTCAACAATTTATGGCTTTCTTTGTCAATATTCGTCTTCGACTTTGGTCAATGTGGCAATGGATTTGTGATAAAAAAGAGCAACTTTCTACAGCGATATATTGGTCACCAACCAAAGGAGGCTATCCAACCACACCCCATGGTGATGAAGAAGAGGAAAGTGTTTTATTTTATCCTCAAACACCAAACGTTGACCATGATCCTGTTCAATTCAACTTTAGCGTACAGTTTATTCAAAATTTCACTTAATTTCTAATGGGCAATGTAGGATGATGACGAAGAGGAAGTAGATCCAATATTACCCCAAAGACCTTCTTTACGACAATCAAACTACGTTAATGCACAAGCCTATGGAGATCTACTAACTCCAGTGCCACGAGCACGAGGTATATCTATTATTGACAATCAGTGCTAATATCTTTACATAGGATACAAATGAAATAATTTCTCAAGATGATCAAAGCAACAGGACCTGATAGCATAATATCTAAACAAACCAATTTGTTCTATAGTACTTCTCACTTTGTTTGCATATAATCATCATACAAATTTCAAACCATAAGGGATCTTTACTGATGAAGTTTATCAAAAATGCTTTGACATCATTCCAGATTAATGAGCTTTGGCTTGAGCCAACAAAGTTTCAGCATCACTCTTTTCAAATTTACCAGGAGCATCCACATTAAGATGAGTAATAACTCCATCTTTGACAAGCATCGAATAACGAGTGCTACGAAGTCCAAGGCCTTTGCCAGTCAAATCAAAAGTTAAATTGGTAGCTTTGGTCCAAACAGCATCTCCATCACCGATCATACGAATCTTTCCTTGGGCTTTAAGGTTTTCTCCCCATGCACCCATAACAAAAGCATCATTGACAGCAATGCACCAAATTTCATCAACTCCAGCAGCAACAAAATCTTTGTGATGTGTGAGAAATCCAGGCAAATGCTTTTCAGAACAAGCAGGAGTAAAAGCCCCAGGAAGACCAAACAAAGCCACACGTTTGCCTTTAGCAGCTTTTTGCAAATCGATTGGATTTGGACCGATTGCACAACCTTCACCACCTTCAAAATGACGATATTCTTGCAAAGTAATCGCTGGAAGCTTGGCACCCACAGCCAACTAGTAGAAACATAATTATATCAACGTAGTAGAGCGCTGGTACCTTGCACACAGTGCTGAAAGAACGCGATGAACTTTGGAACGATGGACGAAGTCGAGTGAGCATTTCAACGAAAATTTTGAAGTGCAAGTGCCTCACAAAATCTTGATGATAGGCATCGTTCATTGGATAATTTTCTACCAATAAAAATCGATTTTTTGGGGGCCAATCATGGTGCATAAAATGAACACCAATTGTGACAAAGTACTAAATAACAAATTAGTCTTTATTTCCTTTACATAATGCGTTTGATTCATTATTAAACTAGAAATGACAATGAGAATGTTATTTGGTTCATTAACATGTTTTAAATGCCTGCAGAAAAACAATTAAGATAGTGTAATTATTGTGAAACATGAATGATTTTTTTGTATTTTTCAAGGGATTAAACGGCTACTATTCTGTAGTACTTCGTAGTAATTGTTTAAGGTTGGATTTGAGCCAAGACAGTAGCTGCATCACTCACTTTAAAGCCACCACCAACTTCCAAATTCAATTGTGTCACCACACCATCCTTGACCAACATAGAATAACGAGCACTACGAAGGCCCATACCACGTCCATGCAAATCCAATTCAAGTCCAGTAGCCTTGGTAAACGTAGCA
>JNBS01001704.1:0-23968 GCA_002081575.1 Thraustotheca clavata | reverse complement strand
GTGAAAACAATTTGTGCTATCAAACCTGTAAAAATTCTTGAAAAACCAGCGACATCAAAAATTCCTGTACTCAAACGAAGAGTATGCCAACTCCATTTAAACCAATTGTGCATATTATTGCTCCACTTGATCGTGTGGTATTGCTTGATAAACGATATCAATCGAAAATTCCGATCTTAAACGAAACATTGGCGACAATTTTAATCGTAAATCAATTATCTCCGAACCTATTGTGGCTATTAAATCATCCAAACCTACTGTGGTAATTAAATCATTCAAGCCTATTATGCATTTAAATCATCCAAATCCATTGTGGCATCTAAACTATCCAAGCCGATTGCGGCGACTAAATTTGTCCAAACCTATTCTTGGTGCTAAATCGTCCAAACCAATTGTGGCAAGTAAATCATCCAAACCTTTTGTGGCAAGTAAATCATCCAAGCCTATTGTGCCAATTAAGCCATCCAAACTATCGAATCGCAATACCAAATCCATTGTCAAGGCTACATTGAAGAAGCCTTTGCTAAAAAAATCGATACCAAGACCAAGGTACCAGCCAAGAAAATCAACCATCGCTTAATTATGGCACTGAAGGTCCAATCTACAAGAATATGGTCCGATAGTTCTATGAATACAAGAAGAGCATGTCCAAGCTTGAACAACGGAACGGAAAAGTATAATATTATCTACTATTGATTTTTGTTTTTTGTTTTGCCTTCCATTATTGCACAAATTCGACTCCAGATCAAGTGGAGTGGTGTTCCTGGTAAAGCAATTTGATGCCGATTGGTGATTTGACAGCTTATTCATTGGCATCATATCCTACTCAGCATTACACTTATCATCATCGTTACTGGGTTAACTATTTTGCTATAGAGTATCGTTGCTTCCATTAGGATGTGGTGATGAAATCTCATAGTTCTCGTCAATTGTTACACTCTAAGTGTTTGTTAAGACAACTTTAAAGTTCATTGTATCAGTGAAATGAAAACTATCAAGTTAATCAAAGATGATTATGATTTTCAATACTTAGATTTCTAATTCACCATTTTAGACAGATAATCATAATCCTCTCTTGCAATTACAGGATGATATATGTCTGGAGCTACATGTATTTGTCTAACACATAAAAATATGGACATGAAGCTATAGAAGTGATTACCTTTTGGCAAACTCCAATATTTTGCTGGATTTGATTTCCAGTAATACATTATCGTATTGCAACTTGCATAAACTTCTGTTTTCAAAATCACTGAATTTCCTTGTTGTTTCTCACGTTGTCGATTATGTTGATGAATTAGAGCTAGAATCCACACTCATTGAGTACTGCATAAAATCTTCATCGACAACGCTGGGTGTTCTCTTCTACTAAGACAGGCAAGTTCATTCACTACAAACTGAATTACTGTACAACAACTCCATTGCTCACAACAAACGCTTCCTCTGTACCAAAAACAAATCTACAACCAAAGACAAATTTAAGGACTCTACATCACATAAAATCTACAGATTTACAGGATTGAAATTCATACTGTTGAGTTAAATGTGACAAAACATGTAAAAAGTTTTCAAGTTGTGTTGTGCGAAAATTACACTTTACGAGTGGGAGGTGCTAATAAAAAGTGTAGCAAACAGTGTTTATTTTACTATATACCAGTCATGCAAAAGCAGTTCCTTGAACGACTTCGAGCATCTGAAATTGGCGATTTAAGTCTTTTTACTACTCCTTTCGGCGAAAGGAGATTAGTTTATGCTGATTATGTAGCCTCTGGTCGATCTGTTGATTTTGTCGAGGACACCATAGCTCAGAAAATACTTCCGGTATATGCAAATACTCATACTGATACTTCGCATTGTGGTCAACAAATGGGGAAATGGCGTTTGGAAGCTCGTCAATACATTGCTTCTCAAGTAAATGCACAACCGACAAACGATGTTGTGTAAGTATAATCATACACAGTCAGAGTTTACATTTTTATAGACTTTTTACAGGTTCTGGATGCACGGGGGCAATTCATTTACTTATCGGACGACTGCAGCGATTATATAATCTTCAGCACGCCGTTGTGTTTATAGGTCCTTATGAACATCATTCAAATGATCTTTCTTGGCGAGAAACTGGAGCCAAGATTGTCCGGTATGTCATGAATGTACTGTATTGATTTGTTAATTTCTACTCTGTAGAATTCGACCCGGAAATAATGGTGGAATTGATTTGCAGCAATTAAAAAATTCTTTGCGTCGATACCGTCGCCGTGCTCTGCTCATCGGAACATTTTCTGTAGCTTCCAACATCACTGGCATCACTACGGACACAGTTCCAGTAACAAAATTATTAAAATCCTATGGCGCATTAGCTCTATGGGATTATGCTGCGGGTGCTCCATATATGAAAATTGATATGCATGAAGGTGGTGTAGCGAAAGATGCAATTTTCTTTTCGATGCATAAATTCATGGGTGGACCTGGAACTCCTGGTGTTCTCGTTGCAGCTCGATCACTATTTTCTACCTCAAAGGAAGCTACAGACTCAGAAGACACATTGAGCAGTGGTGACGGCGAAGTAAGTGATTGTGTATTGAAAAAATCAACTTCAACTAAATCACTGGTTGTTCAAAGTGTACGAAAAACAATTGCAGCAAAATCATCTAAAATGAATGATGTCCCAGTGGCCCCTGGTGGTGGCACTGTCTTTCTCGTATCAAGACGTACACATCAATATGTCGATGATATCGAAGAGCGCGAAGAAGGTGGAACTCCAGATATTGTTGGCTCGATACGAGCTGCCATGGTTTTTCAGTTGAAAGATTGCATTAGCGTTGACTTTCCCCAAGAAAAAGAGTACAATACTGCGGTAGTCTATCGTGTATTTCTAATGAATTTAACTTAATTTGTAGCAACATGTCATGGCTGCTCTAACCAAGCATGAAAATATTGTAATACTTGGGGATCCATCGGCACCACGTTTACCAACTTTTTCATTTTTGATTCGCCATGGTACATTGTTCTTACACCCCCAGTTTGTTTCCCGTCTACTCAGTGACTTGTTTGGGATTCAAACTCGCAGTGGGTGTGCATGTGCTGGTCCTTATGGTGCATTGTTGTTCCAAATGCCAGACGAGTTAGCTCAAGTCATCTTTTCATTAATGCAACGAAAGGCACTCTTTATCAAACCTGGGTTCACTCGTCTTAACTTTCCTGTGTTTTGGTCCAAAGAACGTGAACAATTTGTCATCGATGCAATTCACTTTGTTGCGGAACATGGTTGGCGATTTTTACCATTGTATGATCAGTGTTTGGCGACTGGCACATTTACCTATCGAACGAAGATAGGAGCTGAGTCATCACTTAAATCTTTAGAGACAATCATGTCCGATATGGTAAAAGGTGTTGCTTTTGAAAACTCTTCAACCGGGTATATTAATGAACTTGATGAGTACAATCGTGTCAAAAATGAAGCTCTCAACTATGTCACCAACTTGATGCAATATCCCAACAATGCTTACGGCCACCTGAAAACCACTGGTATGGTCGATCCTATTAAAGTTCTAAAGACAATCGCCAAGTCCAGCGATGAAAATCTTCGTCATTTTTGCTGGTTCTTGACCAGCTATGACGTAGTCCATTGTGTACTGAGCAACAAAACCATAGATCGATGCAGTACGAGTTTCTACACTATTTATTCATTTAAAGTTTGTTAGGTGTACTCAGGCCCTTGTTTTGTGAAGCTATTGTCAATTGGCCTCCACCAGTAACCTTGAATGAACTGAAAGCTTTGCGAAAGATAGCATTCATGGAGGCAGACAAGGTTCATTCAATCCATGGAACTCGGTTGATGCAAAAACTCATGGGATTCAAGTAAGTAAAACTTGATCAAATTTCCTAGTGCTTTGTTTGTATAAGATTTTAATGCAGTCATGTTGTATAAAGTATTATATGAACTAGAACACTTCATTGGAAATATTAATATGCATGTTCCCATGGACAAACTCATAATCTCAAAATCTACTTGAAATCAAAGGAAATCTCATGGCTTAAATCTACAAAATCTATTCTTTAGTACATTTGATCATGAAATTAATGGAAACAAGATGATATTAGTAAAAATGATCCCTAGCGAAAATGTATGTAAGAAAATCATCGAAATGATTGTCAATGAACACTCTCGATAATTGCGTTAAAGTATTTAACGTGACAATTTGATTAGCATCCATTTCCAAAGATGATGGGAGTTCGATGGATGAAAACTTGTCGTCATAAGCATCCTGTGCGATGGTTCTCTAGAGTTATTCCTGAAGATTTATTGCCAGCAAAGCGAAATGCTACTGGGAGCTTTGAAAATCCAAAGCATTGGGACTATAAAGCGACCAGTTTTGCTCGTGTGCTCAAGTGGCGACTCACCACTAAAGATCCTGGACCACAAGTGCCTAAAGATCCCAAACAACTCGATGCTGTGCTTTCTGTACTCAAACCTGACTTTACACCATCAATTCCAATTGATCAAGCTCGTATTACGTGGCTAGGCCATGCTTCTGTGCTCTTGGAGATCCCAGTTGATACCAATGGCAATAAAGTCACAATATTGACCGATCCAGTGTTTAGCGATCGCTGTAGTCCACTACAATGGGCAGGACCAAAACGATATCGTCCATCACCACTACAAGTGAAAGATCTTCCCAATATCAATGCAGTTGTCTTGAGCCATAATCATTATGATCATTTAGACAACATTACCATCAGTCAATTATCAGCTCGTTTTCCTACACTCCAGTGGTTTGTACCTCTCGACAATTCGCAATATATTACTCCCCTTGGTGTTTCTTCAGACAACATCACAGAACAAAATTGGTGGGACTCTACAACAATATCACTCCAAGACAAATCGTTTACATTTTCACTTGTTCCAGTAATGCATTGGAGTCGCCGTGATTTTCATGATACTAACAAAGCTTTATGGGGTGGTTGGGTAGTTCAGGGTTTGTCTGGTTCCTTTTTCTTCTGTGGTGACACTGCGTATTGTTCATCATTCAAAGCAATTGGTCATCGATTTGGTCGACAAAGTATTTCGGCAATACCTATCGGTGGTTATGGTCCTAAAGAGATTTTTGGAAAACAACATTGTGATGTTCATGAGGCCGTTCAAATTCACCACGATGTTGATTCTGCGGCTTCAATTGCCATCCACTGGGGCACGTGGGTACTCACTGGTGAATATTACCTCGAACCCAAACAACTTCTTGAAGAATTAGCCCCATCGTCCTTTTCATGTATCAACCATGGCGCTTCAAAACTAGTTGCATGGAACCTAGATAAAGCTGCTAGTTCATAAACAATCTACGTAGATAAGCATGTAATCAAGCAACGAGTCGTAGATCCGTTGAGAAACCACCGTCATTTAGCAATCGTCCATCATGTCAGACGAGTGGAGATGTCGGTACAAAACAGGAAAATGTGATTTCCCACGAGCCATCAAATACAATAAGAAGACTGGAGCAGCATCATTGCTTTTGCTTTGTGAACGTCATCGTCGACTACAAAATAAAACAAAGAAAAGAAGCGATACCAAGTACAAACATGATCGTGCGATGCTTCGAGTACTTAAACGATTGAGTCCAAAGCAAGTTGAAAGTTTAGAGCCTTTTACACCGTCCGAGTTAGAAATTCTCGCGTATTATCTCTTATAGAAACCATATCTAATCAATCAATCATGCGAACTGTTCCATTAGCGGTAGTCGTTTAGCAATGCGAGGCTTTTCAACTTGTCGTAGCAACTTGAAAATACCTGTACCCACTGCAATTGGAATACCCATAATGATGCATTCACTCACTCCTACAATGGCATCGGTACGGGAATGAACCTAATCATGATAGATAATCAATACAAGAAAAGAGTTTAAAGTATGTACCGCAGCATCAAATAAATGATCAGTTGTCTTTTCAAACGATGCCAACATGAGTACAGATTCTTTCATCTTGGCAATACCAAAACGTGTGATACCAAGCACTTCACCTTTGAATGTCATAATGTCCGAAAGAAGCATTAAATGGCGTCGATCAATACCGATACCATAAGCACTCATGATGTAGCTGACTTCCGAAGCAATTAAGTGACGAGCAGCTTCAATACCAAGAGTTTTTTCAACCTCAATAATGTGATTCGAAGTTGTAAGACGACCATCGACACCAGGCATACCCATAACTTCACTCAAACCATAACCTTCAACAAGTAAATGAAGCTTTTTATCTTTGCCTTCTTCATAGTTGATGACTGCACGGTTTACAGTTGGAATCCCTTGGACAATTACATGGGGAAGAGCTGCTTTAAGAGCTTGTAATGCAAAGTACATTGTGCAACGAGTATCACCAGCAGCACTCGATTTGTATTTTGTTGGGGCTAAAATGCGAAGCTTGTCAGGACGACGAGCATTCAAAAGCACATGAGGTTCTTTTAGTAATCGTACAATGCTTCGTGGTGGAGCTCCGACAGCTGAGAGAATAGCTTGACGCACTGTTCGAGCATCAATGGTTAGCTGAAGTGCAGAAATAGCTTCCATATCAAGCTTTACAGATAAATAAGCTTGATCCCGAGCAAATACTTCTTTAATATGAACTGCAATTTCACCAAGAGTAGTCTTTTCAATACACCCTTTGACAATACGAGCACTACGTTCATCGTCACTGCATACAAGAGCAGCTGTGATAATTGGAGTCGAGATGTTTTTGCCTGCATTAATAATTTCCTTCAAACGAGGTACACCAAGTGTCACGTTCATTGATGCCACACCGGCAAAGTGAAAAGTCTTTAGAGTCATTTGCGTACCAGGTTCAGAAATCGATTGAGCACCAATAGCACCAACAGCTTCACCAGGTTCCATCATTGCACGATGGTATTTCGTGAGAGAGACTTCAAGGATCTTCTCGCATTGAGTTCGAGTTAGACGGCAAACGTTGTGTACAAGCAATCGAGCAGCTTCTTGTTGTTCAACTGTACCAGCAGTTTTAGCTTTTTGTTGCCATTTCTTTAAGAAATCAGTTGATGCAAATGGAGAATGCCATGATGGTGTGCTGACATAATGAAGTCCATCAGTCTCATCAGCTGAAGCACTTCTATTCTTGATCATTTGATTTACTTTCTTTACTTCCATGCGATGTGCTTCATGCTCTTGTTGAAAAGCAAGCTCAAGTTGATCAGCATATGGATCAAGCGTTGGATCATCGAGAGATGGCAATTTGACGGCTTTACGAATTGCTGTGAGCTTGTCAGCCGTCGAATAAAAGAATTGCTCAATTTCAATGAGAAATTTACGACCTGATGGAAGAATGTTTTGGAACTGACGACGTTGGACTGCTTCTTTGCCAAGTTGACGGAGTTCAGATGGAGACAATGCAACACCATTGCGATCGGGAATCGTATTAATAACGTGGGTTACCAGACGTTGGAAGTCCACAGGTCGATCATCGCCTTCCATAAATGCTGGATTCAAACCATCATCACCATAGGTAAACTGAACAACACTGCCTTCACTATTTCGCACAGTAGCATCATATTGACAACTCAAATCTTCCAAGGCTTTCATCAAACGACGAGCCATATATCCTGTTTCGGCAGTCTTCACAGCAGTATCGACTAGACCTTCACGCCCACCCATTGTGTGGAAAAAGAACTCTGTTGCTGTAAGACCCGAGTAAAAGGAGTTGGAGACAAAGCCCTTGGCAGCAGCATGCAATGCATAAGGTAAAAAGTGGGGCAATGTACGATTGACAAACCCTTCTGGGGCTCGCTTACCACCGACAGACTGTTGCCCGACACATGCAACCATTTGCGAAATATTAAGAGGAGAACCCTTAGAGCCACACTCAGCCATGATACGAGGATTATTGTGAAATGGAAGCGACTTCATGCACTCCCCACCGGCAGTCTCACGAAGTTTACCCAAAAGACCGTTAAGTTCACTTTCAAGCGATTGCAAGGGATTACAACCAGGCTTTAGAGTTAGTTTGCCCCGTCTGTAGTCTTCAATTGTTGCGTTAGCTTTCGAGTAACCATTTTCTAGTAAGTCTTTCTTGATTGCATTAAGTTCATCGGAAGGTGTGACATCGTCAATACCAATAGAGAACCCTTTAAAGTTTCCAAGCCAACGAGCACAAAGTTTAGCAAGGCGGTTCATGCATCGAGCAGCTTCAGCAGCACCATGATCACGAATCAAGACATAAAAGAGACCTTTCTTGGACCCATCACCTAGAGTCTTCTTGCAAAGGTTACCACTGAGTAATTCACTGTTGCGGAATACAACATAGCCGTCTTTGTGGCACATACTTAAATTTTTAGTATAATTGCGTTCCTTGAGTTCGAGGTTTACCATAACTTTGCACTTGCGGTTTGGACGAATAAGTAAACTAACGACTTGTTTTCCAGTCCACAGACGCATTGGAAGAATAATAGCAGGTTCTGGGAGCTCAATTTCATCTAATCCATCACCCATCAAAGTCAGCACTTGACAGAATTGTTCCCGGTTAAAGAAAATATTCTTTTGAGTCAAAAGGTATGCTGCTGTAAGAAAATCTTGAGTAGCTGCAACCAAAGGTTCACCATTGCGAGATGTAATTAAATTGTGTGGGACAGCCATGAGCGTAGCGGCTTCAGCTCGAGCTTCTTCAGTTTGTGGTAAATGCATGTTCATTTCATCGCCATCAAAATCGGCATTATATGGCGAACAAACGCATTCGTTAAAACGGAATGTACGCCATTGTAGAACCTTTGCACGATGGGCCCTTTACAAAAAGATTAGTGGAATAACCAAGAGAATTTCGTACATAATACTCATCTTGTGCAGACTGGGTTGACGATTGAACAATACAATATCATCGTCTTCCATGTGACGCTCAACAATATCGCCTTCCTTTAAGTCATCAGCAAGGCTTGCTCGATCACCGTACATGAGGTTTTTGGTGTACTTTTGTCCCTCAATACGAATAGCATTAGCACCAGGGTGTACAGCAGGACCATTGATGACACATTGACGCAATTTGTTAATATTATACCGAGTTACCTTCTCAGGGTATGTCATAACACGTGCAACCTACAAATGGTTAAAAAAAGACTCTTTGAGATAAATCTTACGTGTTCAGGGACACCAACTTGATCAATACGAAGATTAGGATCTGGAGAAATGACTGTACGAGCAGAAAAATCGACACGTTTGCCAGACAAGTTGCCACGAAAACGACCTTGTTTGCCCTTGAGACGTTGGCAAAGACCTCGAATAGGTTTGGGTGCTCCTTGAAGCTTTGTTAAGCCTGGTGTATCACCATTAATAAATTGTGCCACTTGAATTTGAAGAAAATCCCAATCTTCCATGACCATTTTGAGTGTAGCACCCTTGGAGAGAGCAGCTTTCAAAGCAAAGTTAACCTAATATGTCATCAGAATATGTTTAAAAAATAGTAGCATGTACTTGAATAATTTCTTGGAACTTGACGGTCAAATCGTCTTCATTACTGCCACTACCGACATCCATAGCTACACTAGGACGAATACACACAGGAGGCACAAGAAGTGAGTTCAAAATAAGTTTTTCTGGTCGACCAACTTCAGCATTAACCCAAAGCAAATCACAATCCTAAAGAAGTGTTTATGAAAGATGATAATGCAGACAAAGGTACCTGATCAGGAATTCGTTTGAATAATTCCATCACAACTAATGGACTTAAATCTTCCTGGGCTTTAGACAAGAGTGCATTCGTCATTTCTGCATTCGCTGATTGAGCTTGAGCAAATTGTGCCATAAACACTGTTCGCATATCTTGAGCAGCTTTTGAACGAAATTTTTCATGAACAAGCTTTAGTGTAGGACAAGTAACTTTACGAACAGTGCCATTGATTCCATCACAATGTGGGCATCGCACTACTTTCTTACACAACGCGCTAATCTTTTTTCGCGTGTTAATCTTCTTCAATGCATCTGCTGATGGGTCTCTCATACGTCTCAAGAAGCTTTCTCTCACATCCAATGGCAACAATACTCGACTGCATTCTTTACAGATATTTTGCAAGATTTCCAACGTTGCTTTAATATATCCAATGTGAAACACTGGTAATTCCAAGTTAATATAACCAAAATGACCGACACAATCTGCCAATTTTAAATGACAAGTCTCACACTCATCCGTCTTATTGGAAATGCCTAATCGCTTGTCTAAGACACCAAATTTAGCTGGTTCCCGCGTTGGCATCGTAAAAAGATCCCTACAAACACTTAATTCGTCATATCTCGGTCATTTTTACTTGGAATGCACTGGAATTTCCGACATTTGCATCATGTCTGTCGAGGACAAGAGCCCGAAGTTGAGATGACTGATCTTGGACGGGCGATCATTCTCCAGAACGAATTGCTTCACGAGCGGATTCCGTCGGACCACCGGCGCCGCGCTCATTCCGCTCCAATTGATTATCTGGTTGGTTTTGAAACATTCATACCCCCTCCCCTCCTCTGGGGTGGGTGGTCCATTAGTACTTTTTAGGTAGGGGGGGCTACGAATATACAAAAATTTGCTTGATTACCATTGATTCATGAATATTTACTATTCATGATTATCAAGATGAAATGAGTATTTATGCATCGATGACTGAATATTTTTTCATGCATTAATTACCATGATGGATAATGATTTATGATATTTTCTAAATGGTGTAGTGGTCGATTCTTAAAAGCAATTGAACGATCTTGACGGCAATCGTATAGTTGTGTTTCAATATGATACATGAGCAATGGAGAAATATAGTGAAAAGCAATGCTTTCAGAGGAACAACATTCATCTAACCATTGAATTCCACCAATTCCTTGATGAAATTCATTAAACCTACGTAAATGAGAGGATTTTAGTTGAGGCAAAATACCAGTGAGATGGTGGATAATCAAAAGGATTAGTAAAGTAAACACCATCTATAAAGATTTATAATGTAAACGATAAAGAAGAGATTGTACGTGGATTATTTGCATGCCAACGTTCTCGACCATGAAGATCACGAGTATCACTAGGAAATGTTCCTGTCCATGCCATGCAAAATGCAATTGCAGCATCATCAGGAACCATTTCACTGTAGAAATCACTTAAACAAAATCTTTCTTGAAATGACTCGACTGCTTTCTACGTAGCTTTGAGCTCAAGCAATAAAAACAATCTACCTTCATATACAACTTATTCATAGCATAACCAGGTCCACCAGAGTTGAAAACCCACCTACAATCATGTAAATATCAATGAATCAATTGAGAATAAACCAATTTGGGTACCGATGATTGTATTCTTTAAGCAATGAATTATCTCCAACGTAATATTCCATGAGCACCGATGCAAGGCGAAAACGATGTCCAAGTTGCAAAGGTACAAGATCTTGTTGCATTGCAATTTCTGGTGATTGTAAATATGCTCGAAGATTGTCCATTATCACATAAGCATCATCATCAGCTTTATAAAACCAGTCATATTCATGTTGGTACATTTCCCAAATATATTCGATACTTGCTTTATGTTTTTGCCATAAATGATCATGATCAGCAGGTACATCAATATCAATTGCTCCAAGCTCTAAATCTGTTGCATTGCTCAGAAATATAAGCTTATTACATCGTTTGCCCCATGTATCTTTGACAGCTTTAGCTTTACTTGCATGGTTAGTTGAGATTGTATTGACAAAGCAAAGAATTCGCGGTTCCATTGGGGATATTGGAGCAATATCAATCAAATCTAATGCAATATTGCTTTCATCCAAGTCTGAAGCACATACAAAGCTTAGCATCTCACTACGTAATGCAGCATTAGCACAACATAGTAGCAAAAGGATCCATTGTATCATCTTTGAAATCTTTTCGTTTATGGAAGATCGATGGATACTTTTAATTAATCGATTTACTTTCAACACGTTCATACGATGCAATGCTCTCTGCCAAGGATGAATTTTGTCTTTGTAGCTCCTGAATTCTTTTCTTTAGCTTTTTCCCTCGTTCTTCTTGTCTTTTTCGATACAATTTTTGTATATCCAATGTTTCTTGCAATGAACTATTCAATTAATGTCTTTACTGATGCAAGAAAGCATATTCATTACCTTGTTTCTTTTGCTATAGATTCACAACAATATGAAGCATATTGACATGCAAATTGAAGACATAACATACCATTTCCAAGTACGCCTTCTATACCAAAGTCAATATCTTGTATAATAATACAACAATACCTTCATTGCAATCTCCAAAGAGAACCATATCCATGCATTCATCCAACATCGTTGTATCCACCTTGTACATTCATTAGATGAGATCTTTAGGTGAAAATGACAACTTTGTGCACAAGAGCTCCTAAATGTACTCGTTCCAATCGTCTCCAGTCGATACGATGCGTAGGAACAGCAAAGGTAAAGTCCATTGAAGGCGTAAGTACATGGGGAAGACGATCTAGTACTTTGACAGACATCAAGAGCTCAATTGATGGCTTTAAAGCTCTCCATTCACATGCAAGAAGCATTTGACAAGGCCATTTTCCCGCAGCTACAAACACATCGTACGCTCCTGAACTATCCCAGAGCTCTAGAGATAGAATAGGATCATCATGATGATTCCATTCGAGCTAGAAATATTGACAACTTGATGATATCTTTATGGTTACCTCAAACACAAGCTCTTGGAGAGGTATGTAGCTTGTTGATGATGAAGAAAGCTGTGGAACAAGGTATTTTTTATCGTCTTGAGTGCTTTCCAGTAAAGCTAGATGGAATTTCGATTCAGTAGGAACACCTCGGGCTTGGTGGATCGTGAGTGTGATCTTCATGGAAAAATTGAAAATGAGATAATGGTGTATTACAACTTAAGAGCTTTGGACAGCAAACTTCATTAGATGCTCCATAAAGACCTTTAAACTTACATCGTCCGTGAAAATAACTTCACCTTGCCCGTCCCCTTGTGTGTGCGAGTTACTAGGATTGAGCTTAGCCATCAAGAAACGCGATTGACTCTTGTGTTGATCACACACTACGTATCGAGGTACTGGGAAACGAGAATCCATGATCAATTGTGCGTCTGCTTGAGGAGCTTCCAAGAGATTTTTAAAGTTGATGTGTTCAGGATGTTCGTGGAACTTTTGATCTCTCCATGATGCAATGGTTTCCCCATGGAAAATCACGACAATGAAATACGAATCAAGCAATAAAATTGTGTCTGCACGCACCGAAGACGAGTCAAGAAGAGCTGGAGCTGGTGGACCATTGAACGAATATGAGAGCAAAGAAGGTTGGATCATTACTAGCGAATTGGTCGTGCATTCACGCATCAAGCAATGACGATAGTAGGCACTTTCATCAGGACTGTAGCCAAATACTTGGAGAAATTGCGATCGACGCAAATGAAACATAAATTGAGGATAAATCGAGAACTCCCGTGAAAGACGGAAACTTGATGGATCATCTTTGCGATAGTCTGCAAAACGAGAGCCAAGGCGAATGAGCGAACGATCAATCCAACGCATAATGTCATTAGTTTCATCACCACGTTCGGATCGGAATACAGCAATACGAGTCATCAAGACTGCAGCGGCTTCTTGATCAAAACCACGCTTTAATGACTCAATATCTTCAGGATCGACAGACCAAGGACCACATATAGTCGTAACACGAATGCGGAAGTGGCCACTCGAATGCTGATAGCGTGTGATGAACTGAATAAAGCGACCTTTGCCTGGATGCAATGTAGATGTAGCTGGGTTGGTCACATCAAAGTAAATAGCTAAACTTGTTTGAGGATCTACACCACCTAGACTCCACGTGTTGGTGCCACCAATACCGATTTCTGTCTCAGAAATGTTTTTAGCTGGAATTGCATTATTTGTCTTTTTGAGAGCTGCACATGGACCGATGGCACCAGCAACTTTAAATTCACGGGATGTAAGTACTTCGAGAGAAGCTGCAAATGCCATTGTGAGATGATTTTGATCATTTTCAGCAGCTTCTTCCGAAAAGCGAGAAAACATTCGTCTAAAGCTTTCTTTAAATACTGATTGACCAAAGGAATCGGCCAGGACAATAACACCACCAGTCTTGGAGACACAAACACGCATTTCCATCACACCCGATTGATCTAGAGAGCAGGCGAAAATATCAACAACGTGGGCAGAGGCAACACAGCGTTCAGCAAGAGCAGTGTAATGTTCGACAGCTTTGGCACTCAATGGAGCATTGCCCTTTTGAATATCAGTGTGTGAGCGAATATCTTCTGAGCGTTCACGATTGACAATAGCACCAGGACCAGTGGTGGCTGGACCACCAACAAACATCATAATGCGAGCACCTTGTCCACGGTGAGTAGCTTCAAGCAAACCAACAGCTACAGACATGGCTACACCAGTGGCACGTTGAGGACGATGGCCAGCATTAACAGGCCAAGGATCACGTTGGAGATCTTCAAGAATCGACTCTAAAGTAAAGCCACATTCTAAAACAGGAAGAAGGAATCGGCTCGAAGCTGGTGCTTGAGTAGTAGCTGGTTGACCACCTTGGCCTGGGTGTCTAATAGGAGCTAGACCCAAAAAGTCTTGCACTTGTTGAGTAGAAAAATCTTTATTGCCACGGAAAACATGAGACTTTGGACACTCTGTAAATCCGAGTTCATGCACATGTACCATTGTGCCGTAAGTGACGAGACCTACTAAAGCTTCATCTGGAAGCAAGTTGAGAGTTTGTTGGATGGAATCTTTCAATTCATCAAGTTCTTCTTCAGCCAAACAAGTATCAATACAAAAGATGAAAATTGGAGGACCAGCTACTCGTTGTGGAAGTTCATATTCTAAAGTTGAAAATGACGGAATCAATTCAGCAGGAAGATTTGACTCAGAAATATGCTCAGCATAATGTGGTGGAAAATGATTGCGGGTAATGCAAAATGGACACACCCAAAGCTTGGACATAAAATCAACTTGAGCAAATGGATTAAGAATTGCTGCACAACCCTTGCATTGAATTGGGTCGTATTCGACTGCAGCAGGCATGCCTTCGATCGGCTTTAAAGGTTGATAGATACAACCCATTGGTACTACACATCGTGTTTGTTCGAGGGCGTTAACAGGCCAGTTATTCCACGAAAAGCGAACACCATCCTTGGCTTCGTTAGCTTCAAAGTCCCAAACTGGTGGAGCTGTGACCGAGTGTTGCTGAGCATTTGGATCAGCTGCAGGCTGGCCACCATAGCCTTGGCCATATTGATTTGGAGCTCCATATGCAGCTTGTGGTGCTTGGCCGTATTGAGCTTGCTGAGCATATTGTTGGTCGTATTGCTGTGGTTGACCATATTGTTGTTGCTGGCCGTATTGCTGCTGAGGCTGGCCATATTGCTGTTGCTGCCCGTATTGTTGCTGAGGTTGGCTGTATTGCTGCTGAGGCTGGCCGTACTGATCGTATTGCTGAGGATAACCTTGCTGCTGCATGAGGCTCTCACTGGAAACGCAAAATGCAGCGTCACAAAAAAGTCAACTTTCGTGGACTCATTGCATTGGTTAAAATCTTTGACATCTCTGCTGATGATTGGTTATAATTATAACCGAAGTATAAAACCCACAGTATTCAAGCACTAGCAAGGTTAAAAAGATGTCAAAGGCAAGTACACTTTAATTTATCCAAGGTGTAGATAAAGATGTATGAACCATGGAAAATAAGGTCGATTTTGTCGAGTTGTGTGTAATTATTGGATACTTATCAAAATTGAGTCATTATAAATATATAGAGTAGCTAACAGTATTATAGGATTTATGTTTTTCCTTCATATAGTGTAAGATTTGTATGTAGTAAATTACAATCCTTGCTTGTCGATAAATGTTGTGAAATTTTGACGATTTGTATTATCTTTTTTATTGTCAACTGCTTGGGTTGTGAAGAGCAATGCGCGTTATACACATGTAGTCCCTCATTCATTTCTGAAAATAACTTTTACTAAAAGTAGTTATGATGAATAGTGCTGGAAAAAAACGACGTTAAATGTTAAATGGCATGACGTTAACAGTTGTTAAGTTAAAATTTAACATCAATTGACATTCAACGATGACATGAGAACTTGAGTGCCAGGTGCGAGCGGAAACAGTGATTCCGCACAGAGAACATGCCTCTTTGTAATACCAAAAGCTGTGCAAGCATTAAAGCCAACAACTTTGAAAAAATGGCTACTGGATGAACCTAAAACAATGGTAAACAGTTATAAAGGTGGAGTTTACTGCGGCACGAGCTTGTATTTGGTACTCAACCTGGAAACAACGGAATGACCGAATACTTCGACAGGATGTTACCCCGAAGTCACCGACCACACTAACTCACGAAATCGCCCAATTGCTCCACCTTCACTTACATCACAACTCTACTTTAAGGTTAAATCCTTTAACGTCCGTAGCACTAATGATGAGTAATTGACAAAAATTAGCTTTACAACCGTACATTAGAAGGCTTTGGGCATATATTATATATATTATTTCGTGCATGCAAGTATACATTTAACCATTACAAGGTCGCATTATTCTAAGTCTAATCTGAGTGCATTCAATAAATAGAGTTGAGCTGAATACTAAGAGATCATTTCACTCTTTGATGTTAATAAATGGTACGAAGTGTTCTTAATACTTATATTGAAATAGATAAATTAAAATTTTGCATTACCAAATTCAAATATATGCCACAAATTTCGTGTAGGTATGTAGTATTAATCGTTAATTTTTCAACATTTCAAAAAGCAATTATGATTTTTCATCTTCAGATCTCCCAAGAATGCATTTGATCCCATCAAAAAGATATATTATCAAAAAATTTATCGTCCATATTAAATAATACTACGTGGCATGATAAAAACAATTGAGTGGTGTTCTATTGTTGCTTATCTTCGTGGTACATATCAGCTCTACAAACTACGACAATTGTATACGAACTTGACTACCGAATCTATCATACACAAAACAGTGATAGCTCCACTCTACTCCTTCCATTCAAACCATTCGTTTTATGACAGAATTCCAAACAGATTCATTGTTCCAACTGCACATCCAAAATCTAAAACAATCTTCTTAACTGAATCAGATCAATACCACAAACAATAGAATTTTTTCGAAAGATTTCAGTATAATCAAAAACTCTATATTTACTACTATCAACTTCATCCATCCCATTCATTCAAATCAATGATTATACAATAGCTACGCTTATATGTTCAATATCAATTGTACACATATCAGATCTTTTTTATCTTGATTTCTGAGTACTATAAAATTCTGCCACATCTCACACATCACCTCTCAAAAAAGATACTTTTAATCATTGTCTCATCGCAATCACTTGTGATAGATAGGCTACGTGGTGTAACGTCACTGGATGAAATTCTTGTGGTGCTTTCCTCCAAAGAGTCTTTTGGGTACGAGGCACCAATGTTAAATAGTGTTAACTCTACTTTTATCCTTATCACGTGATTCTCATGCTACAAATTTATCTCATTTCTAGCTAGATATGTATATGAACCAATGTTGAATGAAATTGAATTTGATAGCTAAAGAAAAAAAGGGGAAAAGGTATTAATTTCATACTATTTCAGTCGATCACCTGTGAGATTCGATAGCGACACTTTAAGTATGCAGATGGTCATTTGCGCATTTGCCCGCCGTTCCCCGTCGGCCGCGGTCCGTGGTTACGATACGTCGCTTGCTTGTCGATTGCTGTGTGGTACGAAGGATACGTCCACCATTAGTTTGCAAAAGGCGGGGACAATGCATACACCGCAATTGCATATCTTTGAAATGTGCGTGCAATTGTTGCACGGAAAAAAAGCATTGGTGTTGAATGACGAAGCAACAGAAGTACCTTGTGAACGATGGAACTTTTTAAAACAATGGATGTGCTTTCAATACGCCATGGAAGGATGCAAATACCCTGAACCATTAAAAGTCACATTACCCGAGTTCAATGCACCAGACGTTCGTGAAGAATATGAACAAATTCACGTCTTGGGAACAGGAGCATTTGGTTCTGTAGTATTAAGTCGAGCGAAATCAACAAATACACTGTATGCCATCAAAAGCATTGACAAGTCCAAAATTTGTCCTGATGAAGCTAAACGACTTCTGGTCGAACGACAGATTTTGTCCAACTCGAATCATCCATTTGTGATTCATTTAGAAGGCGCATTTGAGACTCCATCTCATTATCATTTTATCTTGGAATATTGCCCTGGTGGAGATATGTATTCATTACTTGAATCCCAACATCAATTATCCGAGTCTCTTGTCATTTTCTACACATCGTCAATTGTAAGTGCCCTTGTGTACCTTCATCATGCTCATATTGCGTACCGTGACCTTAAACCAGAAAACATTCTTCTTGATGCTCGTGGGTTCGTACGTTTGGCTGATTTTGGGCTTGCCAAATTGTCTCTGTCGCCAACTGATACCACGTATTCGTTCTGTGGTAGTGTTGACTACATGGCACCTGAAGTAATTCTTGGTCATGGCTATGGTTTAGCTGCAGATATTTGGAGTCTTGGCTGTGTCGTCTATGAAATGCTCACTGGTCTTCCTCCTTTTTATACTACTCGTGGTCGTCGTGTATTATTTGACAAAATTTGCAAAGGCCAAGTGCTTTATCCCACGTATCTATTGCCTGACGCAACATTGTTCTTACAACGTTGTTTGGATTTGGATCCAACCCAACGTTGGACTGCAGAACAACTCTTAGAGCATCCATTCCTTTCCAGTGTGGATTGGTATCAATTGGGCATCCAACAAGTTCCTGTTCCATACGTCCCAGACTTACATGGAGATTGTGATATTCATCATTTTGCTGATCAATTCACATCACAAGCAGTCAATGGGACACTCATAGACACCAAAGATGACTTTAGCGACTTCGATTGGCATCGACCTGAAGAAATCGTATCTTAATTCCTTCGTACACTAATTCTTATTTCATTTTAACATTAATTGCAGTTCCTTTCTTTTTTCGTATTAGCTATGTACAGTATTATATCATCCAATCATATCACTTGATTGGCATCAAATAATCTGATTTCCACCAATCATATCAATGATAAAAATGGTTTTTAACCAATCCAATTGCAAATAATACACAATGAAACGGAATGCAACGTTTTTGCCTCATACAACGCGATGCTCGCGGCAGCAGTTGAATTCGCTAAGCGAATATGCTACACAGCAGTAGCTGTGTGTTGTTATGTGCCTCCTGATTCAAGTACGGAGTCTTCTCCACGTATATCACCAGGTACGATCCTTTATGGATGTGAATTAAGCGAGTTTTTAGTGCTACATTGCCCTAGAGTCGACTTTTTGGTCGATGATCATCCATTACGAACTATTGACATGACTTATTCAATGGACTGGGTCTCTCATGTTCGTCAAGTTCTAGATCATCTACAAGCTGGAATTGAACAAAATGAAATCACATGCACGATTTCTGGTACCAATTGGATTGAAAGCATGCGATCGACTCTGATCAAAGGTGTTTGCGCAAATTGAAAGCTCATGGTAAACTCAATTAGAAAAGCATCGAAGTCGATCGCCTTCACCAAGTGAATTGGACAGCTGTGAATACTTGTTTGACTCGTTGGTAAGAAGACTTGAAGCTAAAGATCTTGAGCTTGATACACTCTGGAAAAAATGGGTGCAGAAGGAATTCCAACGGGTTCTTGGAGGTTTGAGATTAGCTCATCCTCATAATGAATCAAGAAAGTGTTTGGTGTTGGATTTAGATCGTACACTCTGGTTTCGCTCTTTTCAGGTTGGTTTGTTTAATTGTTTGGCTTATTTAGTTTGATGTAGCCCATTCGAAATGCTGATTTTGTCGCTGTCATGAAAATGTCTTATTCTAAAGCACAAACAACCATTTATGTTTCACTACGACCTGGAGTCCATTATTTATTGCAAGCTCTTGCATCTCGTTATGATATTGTTATCTTTACAGCAAGTGAGAGAAAGGTAGGATATGTGTATTAATTTCTGCTTTGACGTCAAGTAGTTTACGGATCAACTCATTGATGAAATGGATACAACAAAAAGCATACAACATCGCTTGTATCGTGATTCATGTAGTCTCCTCGAAGAGGTATAAACTTAATGTTTAGAATACTTTATGGAAATGTGACTAGAAAGGTTGCCTCGTCAAGGATTTATCTCAATTGGGAAGATCATTAAAAGACATTGTACTTCTTGATGACACACCCGAAGTCGCGGCTTTGCAACCTTCAAATATGCTTGTTTGTTCAGAGTACTTTTTTCATATTCAACCATATTCTGACAAAATTTAGATATCGAGGAAATAAGAGCGATATGGAGCTCTATAAAATCACTTCGGTGCTAGAACGATTAGACAATGTCGAGGTTTGAATCTCGCCTGAAAATACTCTAACCTTGTTTAGGATGTTCGATGCCACTTAAAACATCTTCCATCATTGATGCAGACAATGGACATGCCTTACAATATCCATTATGCTGCTTAAAAAGACGAATGAATAAAAAATCATGTATTCATTCAAAAAGAAAGATAGACGTAACCTTTAATACCAGGGATATTTACTCTTTGCTCACATTCAATCGACCCAGATACTACTTTTGTTTCGCATTTTCACATCATTTTTTCAATCAAAGAAACTTGCTAGCAAAGTTGGAGGCCTTTTATTATATGCTTGTAATAATGGCTACTAACACCAACTTAAGCAACGGCGAGTTTAAACAGAGCAAAGAGTGTGTTATTTACAATAGCTGGAATGAAGCATTTCCATGAAAACGTAGGTTTCTATGGGTTTGGGTGTTGGTTTACAGCGGTAGCAAATGTGTTTCTTTGAGTAACAGAGATTTTTGCCTTGTTCTAAACGAGAGGCCTAATATCGTCAAGTGAACCATGTTGGAGAGTATATATGTAAACTCTATACCTTAATGTTTTGCTAGACTACGCAGTCCATATTGTTCCTCGTGAATTTACTACAAAAGTTGTTAAAATCTAAAGAACTTATATGTTTTCGACATTAAATTATATACCGTACTCTGAGTGCATCGCGCAGAATGAAGTGTACTGAACGTATTAGTCTAGGTCTATGGATTACTTAATTCCAAAAACTATCATTCTGTAATAAGATTTACCATCGCTTTGATACATTTTTCAATTTGCAAGATGCGAGTTACTTCTTTTGCACTAATCCTACTTCATCCGCTGGTAGCTGCGAAATCCAATGCAGCTTGTGGACTTGATGGCCTGTTCCGACACTGATTCCGACTCCGACTCGAGCACCTACTACAAAAGTGTCTACACCTGCTCCAAAACCTGCTCCAAAACCAGCTCCAACACAAGCTCTTACACCTGTCCCAACTGGAATCGATTACCACAAACATCACCACGGGCTGCCCCAGCCTCGATTCCAATTCTACCTGCCTGATTACTTCCTGCAGCAGAATTGGATTTTACACCATTAATGACGAGTGAATTCCCAATTTAACTGACCAGGTGGACCAAACGATCACAATGTCGAAACAGCACCAAGTCTTACTGATGGCTGGACGGTTCAAGAAAAGAGCGATGGTCGAATCTCCTTGTCTGGAAATAGTTATTATATGACTTTGTGTGGCTGCAATTGTCCATCAAAATTTCCGAATGCGATCTTTCAAAGACAAATGACTGATGCTCGCTGGAGGAAACTCAGTATCAACTACTCCATTCACAGGACACGATGATTAAAAGTGGCAATTTAGTACTCCTGAGCCTAGTTGGGATTAATGCACGGTAGTTGAACACCTCAAGCTAAAGCGATAACAAGAATTGCTATTCATCTCAAATCATGATACTTAATGTTTTGGTTAACGATAATACACAGAGATTAATTATGATTACCTATTCCAACGATAAGCTTATGCGTCTCTTTTCGCATAGGGACTGACAAGCACAGTACTTACAAGCGGTGCACATTCTTGACGTGTCACTTTGTACACACCAAGAAATTGCATCAGAGCATCCACGTTCTCCATACGTAATTCATATTCGTCGTCGTACAGAAATGTATACATGTCTTCTTCGTCAGCACCAGCAACACCCAAAGCTTTGAGTGCAGTCAAGATCAATGTTCGATCAGCACGTTGTTGTTGCAAGTCTTCGGACGTCGCACCTTCTGGGTCTTCTTGAAACTTGTTGACAAGTATGATGGCAAGTACTTCTTTGGTGAAAAACGACGCATAGGCTTCGAGATATTGAGCAACACGTTTACGTTGTTTTGATGAAATTTTTGTACTGTTGAGCTGGTTGCCAACATGACCATTAGGTTGGTTGCAGTCTACAATAAATGTACGATTCAAGTCAACATCTTTTTTTAGCTGGACGGACCAAGTGTGTGCTCGTTTTTGTGACGTTGGGTTCCAAAGCTCGTTGAGGGGTGCAGCGTCTGGGCTAATGTACTCGAGAAAATCAGGAGCAAAATGTGTATGTTCGCCCATGTCTGGTGTATCCCAAGCATTGATCCCAAGCGTACTCAACAATAGTACACGATATATGTTGGAGCCATGTACGTGAAGATCATTAGCACGTTGCTGATATGAATGGCTCCGTCCAGCAGCTCGTAGAACAATGTCGGCGGGTTTGATGAAGACATCTTCAAACGTTCTATCACGCCGAGCTAGCATAGCTCGTACAATAGGAGCTCGAATACGCTTGACTGCTCCAGCTATGTTGTCAACTGGTGTGTTCTCCCAAGAACTAACACCATCTTCTTGATCATCTTGTGATGACACGAGATTGAGAACTTTGACAAATGCATCCATTTTTGCAATATCACACATCTTCATATACTCGTCGACCTCATACATAGTCACAGGAATTTGATTGTTGGTATGGTCTGTCATTTCTCGCAAGGCCGCAATGACATATTTACCCCATCCATATCGATTAGAGAATCTAATGAGATCCCGTAGGCTTTGATGAATATTCCTTGGTAAACTCCAACGAGATACGAAGTCGAAAACAATCCTATCAGACAACTGAGTGATCGGTTGATTAGTCATGCGTTCGTCCAAGATATTCATTGCAACTAGGCAAGCAGATCGCTCTAGAATTTCAGGAACTAAAGCAATTTTATCAAATGCATTGCGGTATTCAGGATGAATAGTATCTCTTGTTCGTCCCATCCAATGTTGTGATAGGGTCAAATTTGAAAATTGATAAATTTGTGACGGATCCATATATCTCGATGACACTGCTTCACTTGTTGAGTCTCTTGTAGTTTGATATGTCCGCAATAAAGCACCGAGTGCTAGATCAATACCAAAGTATTTTAATAGTGATTCAGCTTCATCATTATTCAGGTCATTGAATTCTTCATACTGGAGCTGTCGAGCAAAAGCCATGTCATCATGTTGAATCTCTGGTTCATGGCAATTGACGGCACCCATTTTCACCAAGTTAGTGCTTTCTATCAAAAAGAAAAATAACATGAAAGTCACTTTCTTCCTTCAAACAATATCATATGATTAATGAATTAAGAATTTATCAAGTAGTGCTGGTTAATACATAATGTAAAGTGCTTGTGGGTTAATTATTGTCAACAAATTCTTACATGATTACATTCAATTATTTGATTGTACTAACGAGATTGACTGGCTGTACAAATTCAGAAGATTAGACTGAAAAATGTGAAAATGGTATAATTTGATAATTCACTTGACGTTATCTGGGGGCATAAATCACTTTTGTCTTTCACTTGATTATTTTGTGTATCTATTTTGAACTGAATGGGGTATTGATTTGTCTAAGCACTTGATAGAAATTAAATCATTCATTTGTGGGTTTGCATTATGATCACCGATATCATTATATTCAGATTATAACAACTTGTTAATCAATAATTTTCAGTTCATCTTGTTCTTTTTGAATGTATTTCAACGAACTCAAAAGAGGCACGTGTTCGTC
>JNBS01001702.1:0-18110 GCA_002081575.1 Thraustotheca clavata | reverse complement strand
TCTGATCTACACTCTTTCTCTCCTGGTGGCACTTCTTCCTTGACACCCGTTGCCATCTCAGTACTTGGCGGTTAAATACGATATGACGATCTCTCTGCCACTGGTTCTATACTCAATTCAAATCTAAAAGATATAGTATACATTAATCAAATGTAATTTCTTTTTTAGATATTATTATTTCATACTATAGAAGAATTCAATGATATTTTAATCTCTACAGTGGATTAAAGATGATATACAAAATTAAAGTATAAAAGAAAAGTATACAAATGTCAAGTTAAAAATGCATGTTTTTGCAGCTATGGAAAATACTTTCAATTTGAAGAAAAGATTCCTTGACAAAAGTAAGTTAAGGATTGTATAAAGGGAATCTCTCGAATTTGTGTTGGATTGTAAAGAATTAACGTAAGAAATAGAGCCATGAAACTAAGAATTTAGAGCGTATATAGAGAAATAGAGCATATATAGAGAACTAAAGCACGAAAAATGATGAAATTGATGTAGAAATGGGAGAACGAAGAGGGTGTTGATGAGTGAATTTGTGATTAAAGAAGAGGAAATGAAGAAGGAGATGGACTGTGGGATGAAAAACTTCAGGAATGACAGGGATTGGGATGGGATCAATGGCGTGGGAATGAATGAAAAGGTTATTCGTTTGGAATGGATGAATTTGAAATAATCAAGTCTTTCCTAATGCCATTAGGTAGTATTAGTATGTTTTTCATTACAAGTCCTGCGTACTTATGCACGCTTTATTGTATCTTTGTTCAATTTCTTGTTGACAATCTGCTTTCAAAGCAGAAAGTTTATGGGAATTGTACAATATGATCGATTAAAATGTATGAATGGTTTGTTGGTGATCAAGAGAGATATACATCATGTCACGAGAGATGTCAAGTTTAAGAAGGAACGATTAGGATGATATGTACGTCAGATTAGTCACGATTGAATTTGACTACATGAAATGGATAAATTTAAAATTAAATAAATTTTTGATGGGATGTTTGGTAAGTCGTCATTCAGTCGTCAACAATTAGTTACAGAATATTACTAATTTCTTGTGTACTGTACAATCATTAGATACTATGAGAAAGTCAGCAGTGTTGGACGTATCCTCAGGAAACAAAAAATCTTTGAACAAAGAATTTTTATTCAAATCATGATTTGCAACAAGTTTTTCTCTGTTTTGAAATTGATACAATCTTCAATTAAAATCATTACCAAACGTCATTCATGGTTCTCTGTTGTATTTTCTTGATAGACCAGAAATTTTAGATAACGTTACTCTTTCTATGCCAACAATTGAGTCTATTCCCTCATTTTGTCAAATCTATCAAAATTATCAACTTGATATCTATTTAAGCAAACAAGAAATAAATACTAGTAGAACTTGATTGCAACATTTATATAATATTTTAATGCTACAAATGCAATAATTGATACTTCCATACTATCTATCATGCATACAGTATCTACTAGCTTTAACATATTCAAATAATAATACAATCTACCATGGATATTAATTAAACTTATCATAGACAACATTCAAGCGTTTACCTAGTGTATTTAGGTTTAGGAAATCTTTAGTCGGTATAAATATTTCTATTTCATCTCATATTTTTTAAAAAAACATGTCATTAGGATAATAAATCAATGATACGATCCATCACAAATATTTTGATTAACCACAATAATATTTATTGGTAATAAGTTATTTATCCAAACTATCAATGCTATATAGGTAATCTATATGCATACTTGGCTTCCTGCACCCGGTGCGTAGTTCCGGAAGTAGAAATGATGAATGATAGAGTGAGCCACGATGAAATCGAAAGAACACGAAATGAATACTACTAAAACAATACTACTAGTACATAACAGAAACCACAAATTAAAGGAAGTGACATGGGACATAAACAGGTACAAAAGTATAAAACAGATGTGGTAATACAAATGCTCAAAACATGTGTATAATACAGAAGTATAAAACATTCGTATCTTACAATAGATATAGTAGCCCCAAAAAAATTACCCAAATCCTGCAGGCTCCTGATAGAGATCGTGAATAAATTATCCCTCGATATCATTGTAAAAGTTAACGGGAGTCGCTGGATAGATTTATTTTTGGTTAACTAAACGGCTTGTGTGTGGGGAAAAATGGACCTGGCACTTACACTTGTTGAAAGTGGATTGGTGTCATTGAATATGCAATATTAGATAATAGATTAGAAAAAGTACTTGCTACCGTTCCAGTTGGGGCTTTTAGAGATAACGTGTGTGCCATTTGCTGGTGATCAAAGTAAGAAACAATAGCCTTAATCAACTTTGATTTACCGCCTCCTTCACCTCGAACAAGCATCAAAGGGTAATTAGGGCTAATTGCATGGATATAGTTTTCGTGTGCATGAATAAAACTGTAAAAAGCAATTCTTTGTCGACCTTGCAAGCCATACTCCAAAGATGTAGAATCCATGCTTTGAGATACATAGAAAAAATCTCTCAAGCATACTTCGTCATGAAGGCATAGGAAGCTTTGAATAAAATTGGGCATAGCAATAGTAATGTTGTTGAATAGAGTTTTGTTCAGCATCATTATGTCATTTGTTGGTATTGTTTTGGTCAATTGAAGCACACATGACAGACTAAAGCGATCTAGAGAGGTGGAGCAAATTATCTCTTCAATTTGCTCAGATTCAAAATAAAAGCTAACAAATGAGTCCAATTGCTGTCTTGATATAACATCATCAATTCAACTGCAATCATCAACACAAAAGTTTTCACTTGGCTTTTCTTCAACGTATGATTTGCGAGGATCTCCAACATAATCAGAAGCTGCCAATTTTCCTTCTTGAGAAATTATGATGTTTTCAACGATAAAAGAATTTTTTGTGGATACAATGCCTTAGTCAACAGCTGATGTCCATTGTGATTCAAAACAGGTGTCATAGGTAGTCATGATGAAAACAAAATGAGACAAGCGCGATAAAATAAATCATGCTTGGATTATCTTTGGTATGAAAGAAATGGCGTCTTTGGTAATATTTACTGGATTGTGAAAATAATTGCAATTGCAGTGTAAGTTTTGGGGTTGATTACAGGTTGCAAAGGTGGTGGCGTCGACAGTGTTGAGTTCGTTGTCCTGCAGCCTTCTACCATAATTATTCGGTGATGTGACGGTGGCGGCACAATTACCAAAGCCACCAAATTGTATGATACTTGACATGAACTTTACAACAACACTGCGCTCGCACCAAGTTTAAATGTTAGTGATCGATCGATCTATATATCACTAACACTTCGATTGAATGTCAACAGATTTGCGCTTACTATTTGTGTCGCGTCGTTGCAAGAAATGCATTTAAAACTTACAATTTCACAAATCCCAAAAACTTACTCAAACATATAGCACCATCCAAGGACATTCCAACATTCATGGTTGTTAAAACGTACCTGTTGGAGTAGTCATATAAAACAATTGGGTTGTGTTCCTGCAAAGTTTGGCACATATTCATGAGATGGTTGTTACGCTAAGTGGTTGACCTTGTTGATGGTGCAACCACAAAGACCACATTGTTGATGGACAATTGAAGCCCTAACATGTTTTAAAAAATTAAATGATTGTTGTACATCTCCCGACGTACGCATATGGCATCCACCAAAGTACATGATATTTTTCCAGTTTAGAGGTACAGGAGCTACGGTAAACTAAGATATGGACATGAATGTATTAAAGGTACCTGAAGTTAGTTGTTTGTATAGTATGTGATGGGATTGGATGTATACGTTGGTAAGTATGGTAGATATAATGGAGACATAAGGGTTCGACTTGATTGTGAAATTTTTTTGCGATGCTAGTAAGAGGACATAGCAAGTTTCAAGGTTGATGTGTATAGAGTCGAGTACTTCATTTGGATTACAATACTGCTTAAGAAAGAGACTTATAGCTACTCTTAAAAAACTATGCAGAATACTTTATTCAAAATATCGAAAAATGACCCCTTTAACCTTTGGTAAAACGATGTGAATTTACTTTGGTTAATTTCGTAACAAGAAACTATTTCTATAATAATGAAAGCGAATCGTGTGTTAAATGATCGATGGAATGCATTGACTTTACAAGGTCATCAAACAAGATTAGAACATATTCAAAGTACAATGGATACACATGTAAATTTGATAAATGTATCAATTTGAAGTTATTGATTATAGACTCCAAGTGGAGTTCGTGGCCCTAAAACGCCAAAATCCAATCGACAAATTACTATTGATACTGAAAATTCACGACTTGTTCAACGTTTAATTGCTTTGGATGTTGATGTAAATATGATTCATATTTGATTCTTTATAGATAATTAGAGCCCAAAAGTTAAACCACAAACAACATCTACTGGATCAATGAATTTTGGAGCAAGAAAACGAGAACAAATGCGAATATCAGCTGAAAATGAAGTATTCTGCTAGTATTCATACGTAGCATCATGCAATAAGTAGAGGATCCTTGCTCGTCTTCTTGCAATAAAAACTACATATAAACGATCTTCATGGCAATCCCAAGAAAAAGAACGCACACGGTAATATATAAAACTAGTCTTTGATCATGATCTTGATAGAGTACGAGATCAAATATCCCAGAATCGATTCATTAGGTAAAAGAATCATCGATTTTTTTCATTGAAATCAACTAGTCCTGGAACACCAACTGTACCTCGTAAAACACGTCCAAAATCAGCATCCAGCATTCGAACACAGTAATTTCCTATATGACTATTCCATGATATATAACAATGATAGACCTTCACATCGAGAAGCAAAACCTAACATGGCAAGGGAGTAGTGTTGGTTATGATTAACCAAATTAATAGACTTATTCCCAACCATCCGAGTCTTCATCCCAGTCAATATCCCCAAGCTGGGTAGACGGCTTAAATGGTGATGGTAGCTTTGGGGGGGATTCTTTAGGTGCAATTTCTTTTGGTGCAATATCTTTTGTACGTTCACAATGATGGCATCTATAAATGCTTAAATATTAATATCTATATAATACTTTTACCGCCCATTGCTTTGAACCAAATCTATGCCCCAACCACCACAAACCTGGCAGCGTGGTAATGAAGCAGCTATGTTTGAGTTGTTTTGGGGTGGTGGGGCTGGACCATATACAGCTTCTTCAGACTGGGGCTGATTATTTGTTGGACCAAAAGGCTGTAAAGGTGTGGGGTTATATGGATTTTGTGCTCCAGGACCAAAACCTTGCGGTGGCATCATCATCATAGGTGGAATCATCATCATAACCACAGGAGCTTGTGGCATCATGGGGAATGCCCCTGGATACATTATACCTTGTGGTTGTCCAGGATACTGTTGTGGTGGAGCTACTGGATTTGGAGCAACAGGCACTGAAGCTTGTGGTGCACTAGGAGCTGGAACGTTGGGGGCAGCAGGAGTCGAATTTGTAGCTGGGGGTACACCATCAGCCCTATATACAATTAAGAAGGAATATCATAAATGGTGTACATAATGGGATGTCGCTTGTGATTATGTTTTGGTGGTTTACGATGGATGAAAGAAGAGCAAGAATCACATAAATTGCGCTGGTCTTTAGGGCATTCATTACAACATTGTGTTGCACTTGCAGATTCACAACATTGACAAAATGGTACTATTAACAACAATGAATTGACTCATGAATATAAGCCCACCAGTGAGTAAAGCCATTGTATGATTAAGCATGCTGCCATATTTTAAGTGTTCATTACTTGCACAAGCATCACAATATATTGTAGCGCATTCGATACAACTATAGAAAGATTAGGATTTCTTTAGTTATCTTCTTGTACCGTTGAGATGGTTTTGCTGAATGACAATGTGGACAAATCGATAAATCCTGAACTTCTACTTGTGGTGGTATCAATTCTTCAATAGAGCGGGAAGTTGCTTTTGCATCAAAATTTACGATAGCTCTGGCTATAATAAAGATGCTGTGAGAGTGAACAAAATGCAAGGAATAACCTATTGGGGGTTCTTCATCTACTGAAGGAACTTCTTCGACAACATGTTGTTGCAGTAGCTCCTGGGGTTTTTGCCATACACTTGTTTTCGTCACTTGATTATAATAGTATGTACGACCATCAGGGGCAGCATGTTCAGACCACGCTTGAGGCTAAATCAATAGATTTAATCATAAACTTTCACCTTCGACGTACATCATTTGGAAGCGTTTGGGGTTCTTCTGGTTTTGATTCTGCAACCTCTTGGGCTACATTCTACAACAAAAGTTATTAAATTACTACATAATTGCAATACTTCTGGTTCAGCAACTTTAGTCGCCTTTTTGCTTGGCACTGCAGGCTATTTAATGTTTAAAAAGGTAATAGAAAAAAACTTACCTCGTTGGCACTACTACTATCATCCAAAATGTTGACCTTTGTTGCTTTCTTCTTTGAGCTTTTAGTTTTTGGTACTTTAGGCTAAGAAATTGTTTAATATTAACTTAATTGAACTTTATACCTGAACAACAACAATTTCTTCACTTGAGCTTGAGATGAGCACAACCTTTTTACGGGGTTTCTTTGATTTTTTAGACTTTTTAGGCTTCTAGTAGAGTGATTACAACAACAAATGAGTTGGAAAAACCTCTTGTGGAATAGGTTCTGGTTGAGGTGGAGGCATGGCTGGTGGTGTAGGTACAATTGGAGCTTTCTTCTTCTTTTTCTTCTTGGGTTTTTCCTCGACAACCTTGTGCATATTAGAGAACTACAATCTTATAATTCGTACTGGTTCTGGCTCACTTTCCTCGCTTTCAACTTTAGCTGGTGCAACAGGAACATCGTTCTCATCTTTGTGAGCAACTTCTCCAAGAATTTGAGCCTCAACATCACCCCATTCATCCATAGGAAACGAAAATGGATCATTGTCTTCTTTTTTGACTTCAGGTTGTTGGACACTTTGTCTTTTCATATCCAGTTCTCTTAAAAGAGCATCCGTGTCATCTTCTTCCATTGTAAACATATTATCATGACGCTCTTGCCGCCTTAACTAGGTCATCATTTAGATTGAAATAAGTACAATAGACCAACACGAAGCCGTTCAGCTGTGGATAATGTAGGATCTAGGTCAGGCTCCTTGGCTTCAGCAGCTTCAGGTGATTCTTTTGTAAGTTTTACTGGAGGAGGACCAGCACTACATTTATTTAAAATATCAATTCAAATCACAAGATGTACCCAAGTAATTTCTCAAGCTTATTTGCCATGTCTTGTTTTGATTCTTCACTTTGTGTTGCCCCTTCAAATTGGACACTTTTCTTCTTTTTCACTTTCTTTTCTACCTAATAATTTGTATGAGAACTTGTAGCTTGTATAATAGCTTACAATTTCAACAGGCACCTCAACAATAGCAGGAGGGATTTCCACTGTTTGATCTTCTTCTTTTGGTTCAGCTTTAGGTTTCTTCTTTGATTTCTTGCGTTCTATTGTTGTTGGTGGCTTTTGAATAACAGGTTCTGGTTTAGGTTCCGCTGGGTTTTCCCAACTACTTTCTTGTCTTTTCTACAATACAATTACATATCAATTAATTTCACTACAACTTACAGCATTAAAATAGTAAACTTGTCCATCTTCAGTGGTATAGGCCTTCCATTCGTCCTAATAATATTAAAATTTCATTGATCTTATAGTCACAAACCCTTGGTTCTCGAGCAGCTTTTTCTTTAGCTTCCTTCTCTATCAATAATTTAGCATAAAATATGCATAAAACATGTACTTACTTGCTTTTAATCTCAAGCTTTTGGCTCTTTGTAATTCTTCTTGTTCTTGTTGTTCGTTAGCTAGTCGAAGTTTTCGATCAACTTCAGCTTGACGAATCTATTGTATCATTATACATTTCTTCCAACACAGTTTAAAATATAAATTGTTTAATTATACCTTTTCTTGTTGAGCTTGCTAATATTTGCACTTAAGATATGAAAGATAATAGATATAATACCTGCTCTAGATATTGCATAGCTTGATTAGCTTCTTTGCTATCAGGGTACATGGAAGCATTTAAAAACAATTTCCATTGTCTTCTATCTTGTTCTTTGGCCAACACAAGCCAAAGTGTCGTAACTTTGCCATCATCATTCTCTTCGTCCGAGACACTGGCATATTTATCTCTTTGACAATCCACACGAAGACCCACGTTTTCAATATCAACATTTTTGATCTTTTTATCAATTTGCCAGTCATGTACATGTAACAACTTGTACAAATAACCTCGATCAACATCTAGTAGCCTTCCTCCAGCTTGTACTTGGAGCTGACAAGGTTTCCTAGGTTTCAAATGACAGCCTTTTCAAGCACTATCACCTACAGAGTCTTTTGGCCTACTTTACGACGTACAAATCCCTCATAATACACAAAAAAATTGTCTTCTGCCGTCTCATCGGCACTTGCGATGCTTTCCGAGTCGCTCATACAGTAAAAATTGCAAAATGATTGCATTTCAACCAATCACAGCTTAGTATTTCAAATATATCATTTAATTGGTTAAAATAAGAACGTAATCATATTATTTTTAACCAATGACATCATTATAATTTTCATTTGAATAAAGTATAGATCCATTCTATTCATCATTGTCCGATACGACAAAAAAGTTGCATCTATCCATCTTTTTTGCATTCATTTCATGTGTGAATCGATAACAACTAAATGGATTCTTTCCCGATTCTTTTACATAATGGGTGTAGATGTTATTATAGTTATCATCTTCTTTGTCTAGAACTACGTTTTCAATTGTTTTGTTACGAAATTCATCAAAACTTCAAAGTAAACAGGACAACCAGCGTGTGACCCAATATCACAATGAAGAAGGGGATTATTATGCGAAAATCCTCCTTTAAACTTGAGCAAATATTGGTGGCCATGATTACCAAGTTTAAATACGTACGTCCATCACTACATTTCAACTTGAAATGTACAAAAGATCTATGTAAGAATTCCTATCGAACCAAGGTAGAATCTACACCCATTTTCAACTATATTCCCACGCATCCTTTCGTAGCATCTTCTTAAATGGGGAAATGAACAATTTACGTTAAAATTTCATATTCATTCGTACCAATTTTCCATAGATCGTAATGCATTAAAATCACGCAACTTTATTTAAATGTCCACATACAAATATAATTTCTAGTCAAATTTTGGTTGAGATGTTTTGTTACAAAATGAATCAAGCAATCAAATATCTACAGTACTTTGTCTATAACCATCGTGTCTATCAAAATTGACCACAAATACACCAATTCACACTCTCCTTTTTATGTGGGATTGCAACACAAATCAAATCACCTTCTAAAGTTGCGTGCTTTTAGCTGACGTACTTGGTAGAAAGTGCGACATCTGAGTTTGCCTTATTGACAGATTGACGATGAGGCGACAAGTTGGTCAACAACACCTTTTGAGGCAACAGCAACAATGGTATGAAGAAGGAATGGCTCTCGTCAATGCCGCTGTGCAATTACAGAATGCTGGAGATATTGAAGGAGCTGATCGTCATTTTACCCAAGTGACTGACGTGTTTGAACGAGCTTTGGCAATTCCATATAAAAGTCAAGATGATGCTGATGCTGCAGCTCGTTTAAATGGAAAAATGGCACGTTATGTCAATATGATTAAAGCTCAACGAGCTAAAATCCCATCAATGGCAAGTCAACGTAAATTAGCTTTTCGAAACAACATTCTTGATATGGATGAGTTGCCACTTTTGTATCACCCAGTTGCAAGAAAATTTGTCAGGTATATTGTTTTTATATATGATAAAGAGATTGAAAGTGGATTGTAGCAATGGAGATTTGTTTGAACAAGTTAAACATACTCTTGGCTTTCAAGAGCATAATGCTGCCAATCAAAGAGAACATCTTTTATTGCTTTTAACCAATTTTATTGAACGCATGGATAAGCGACCTAATTCATTAGAACCAATGGATTCAGCTACAGAAACAGCTCTTGTTACTGGGGCCATCAAAAGCTTTCATAGTAAATTGTTTGACAATTATAAAAAGTGGGCCAAATACCTTGGGACTAAAGCTCAATTTTCAAATGAACCACTTTTGGATATTATCCTATTTTTTCTCATTTGGGGTGAAGCTGGTAACTTTCGTCAAACACCTGAATTGCTTTGTTTTTTGTATCATTCACTTGCTCCAGCATTAAGAAGTAACCAAACCAAAGAAGTTGGTGATTTTCTTGTTCATGTCATTCGACCAATGTATTGCGCTGTTCGCAAAGATAATGATAAGAAGACTGTGAAAGGTGCCCGAGCTCCACACACGGAAATTCGCAATTATGATGATTTCAATGAATTTTTCTGGACGAAAAAATGCTTGAAATCCAATGCTTACAATATTGGTGAAACTTTTGCAAAATGCAATAAAAAAGGAGACCCAACTATTGTAAAAAAGACTTTTAAAGAGCATCGTTCATGGTTCCGTGCTTTGCTATCTTTTCGACGTATTTTTCTCTTTAGTCTTGCTTTGATGTTTGCTACAATTGGTTTTGCTGTTAATATGATTTTACTCTGCCCTGACTCACCAATTATGTATGGGAATAGTGTCAATCCTAATATTGAAATCCTCTCACACAAATTTGTTACCAACTCCAAAGGCAGTCAAGATTCAATTACCACAGACTCTTTGACAACCTTTGCCAATAAAGAATGCAATGGAGCAAAATTAGTCACTTGTCTTGGAGTCACAAATTATAATCCAGGTGTAACATTTAGTGCTGTTCCTCGTGATTTTCGTGAACTTTTACAAGATATTCCATTTACAGATTGTATTGGACTTACTGCTGGACGATGTACTTGTTATACTGAACTTTTGGATAAATGCTTTGGTGAAAGTGGTGCTATTGAGTACTATGATTCATCGTCAGCAACAAGTATGCTTTCTGGCTTATTTGATAATTCAAAATGCATTACCGACTACCAAAAGGCTGCTTACAATGTTTTGAACAAACAAGGAAATGGAACACTTAATTGTAAAATGTGCACACTTGAACTTACAAAATTACCTTCAGTCTTACCAAAATTATTTGGTCAACTTGTCAATCTTAAAGATCGTAAAGATGGTGGACCATGGATTATGTTTGCTTGTGTTGGTCTTGTGGTACTTTTTTTTATTTGTGAACTTTCTGGACGATTATTTTCTTCAGTTGGTATGGGCTTTATTGGACGTTCATTACCAGTACCATTTGGAGCATATTGCAGATACTTTTGTTTTTGGCTATTACTTTATATCATCAAACTTATCTTTGAATATCAAGTTATGGTCAAATCATTAGTTGAGACAACAATATTTATTTGGAGTTCAAAATCCAGTGATTATCTTGTTGTTTCTCAATTCATGCTCCAACTTACTTATCACAATATCATTTATATTGCATTTTTATGGATTCCTGCCATTATGGTAATATTATATGATGCTCAAATTTTATATTTGCTTTTATCTGTTGTCTTTGGTTCTATTCATGGGTTTAATTTACGTATTGGGGAATTACGTTCTTTTCGTATTTTACGCATGACATTTAAATCCATTCCTAAAGTTTTCAACAAAAAACTTGTACCTAATCTAATTGAACATCGAGACAAGAAGAAGAAGAAAAAAAACACTAAAGATGATCGACCACCAGAACGTCGATTTCAACGTATTTCATACTCGGAAGGTTCTCAACCTCTTACTGTGCTTGGACAGGGATTTTCATCATTACTTGAACATGATGTATATCATGCAATGGCAGGTTCACCTCAAGAATCACAATCTCAATCTTCTACAGCAAGTATTGATTCAATTACTGGTGTATCTGGAGCAGAATTTGAACGTACTATTCCATTTGCAATGGCTTGGAATCGATGTTTAAACTCAATGCGTGATGCTGATGTTTTAAGTAATCGTGAACTCAATGTATTGAGTTATCTTATTGACTCTTGTGATGTTGGTACTGCAAATCGACGATTATATTTACCTGCTTTTCTTACTGCTGGCAAATTGGATGAATCTCTTGATATTATTGCTGAATGTTATGCAGTATATGAAAAACTACGAAGTGATAAGAAGAAGGGATCTATTTTAAAAAAAATAGAGACTGCTATGAAAAAGCGGATTTTAAAAGATGATTTACGTGTGCAATCAATTTGTGGTTCATATAAATTTGCTACTCAAGTTATACGTTTATTACTTGGTCGAGAACATCGTGAAATGGATGATTGCTTTGCTTTTATGGAAGAATGTGTTGCCAACAATAGTACTATGAAAGGATTACATTTAAGTGGACTTTATCGTTGTCGTGCTGCTGCAGCTGAATTAATGAAATCCATTCTTGAAGTACCATTAACCACAAGTGACACAAGCATTAAATTTCAACGTGGACTTTATCACGTTATTGACAATGTGGAAAATGTACTCAATAGTCTTAAAGACGTACTTTCTAAACAGGACCGACTTGTTAAAATTCTTACAGAGACACCATTAAAGCCCAATTCATTTTTCTTTCCTGGAGATAAACAAACTTATGCTCATCGTCAATTACTCCAACTTGTTCAAGATCCTGTGGCAATGGACATTGTTTCTCGTGCTTATCAACTTTTAACTGTGGACAATTTTGACGCTGAACCTAGATCTCAAGAAGGTCAACGTCGATTACGATTTTTTGCCAATTCACTCTTTATGGAAATGCCTGAAGCTCAACCTGTACGTCAAATGCGTTCATTATCAATTTCAACCCCATTTCTTAATGAAATTGTTATGTATTCTGTCAAAGATTTGACTGCTCAAAATGATGATTGTATCAAATTGCTTTATTATCTTCAAACAATTTATCCTCATGAATGGGAAAACTTTCTTGAACGTGTTGGAGCTAAAGATATGAATGAAGCACTTAAAAAATCACCTGAAGAAGTACAATTGTGGGCTTCTTATCGTGGTCAAACTTTAGCTCGTACAGTTCGTGGTATGATGTACAATGCTGAAGCTATTCGTTTTTTACATTGGCTTGAAATTGGATTGAATGAACCTATGCATTTAAATGGATGTCGATGTAATCGATGTATTCGTCTTGATGATATGGTAGCATTAAAATTTTCTTACGTTTGTTCTTGTCAACAATATGGACGTCAAAAAGATGAACAACGTCAACAAGCTGCTGATATTGATTTCCTATTAATGAAGCATCCTGGATTACGTGTAGCTTATGTGGATGGTCCTAAAAAAGTAGCTGATGGTGAACCCAAGTATTTTTCAGTACTTATTCGTGCTATCGCAGACAAAATTGTCGAAGTATATCGTGTTGAATTACCTGGTGATCCTATCCTTGGGGAAGGTAAACCTGAAAATCAAAATCATGCAATTATTTTTACCCGTGGTGAAATGCTACAATGTATTGATATGAATCAAGATGGGTACTTGGAAGAATGTTTAAAGATGCCTAATTTAATTGCTACTGTGGATCGACCTGAGCACAAGAAAAACCCATTGACCATTATTGGCTTTAGAGAATATGTCTTTACTGGTGGTGTATCTAATTTGGCTAGTTTTATGCAAATCCAAGAACTTTCGTTTGTATCTCAAGGGCAACGTATGCTTGCATTATTCCATGTCAGACAACATTATGGGCATCCAGATATCTTTGATAAATTATTTGCTATGACTACTGGAGGCACCGCTAAAGCTTCCAAAGGCATTAATTTATCTGAAGATATTTTTGCTGGGTTTAATTGTACATTACGTGGGGGTCGAGTTTCACATGAAGAATTTATTCAAGTTGGTAAAGGTCGTGATGTTGGTATGCAACAATTAGCTCAATTTGAAGCAAAATTGTCTTCCGGTGCTGGTGAAAGTGTGATTTCACGTGATGTAATGCGAATGGGGCGAAGACTTGATTTTTGGCGATTAAATTCATGGTTTTATGGGAATCTTGGGTGGTATTTTACACAAACTATGACAGTATTTGGTATTTACTTTTTTATCTATGGCAAGATTTATTTTGCATTAAGTGGTTTGGATTCTTTTTACTTACAAACTGGTCGAATGGGAATTTCAGATTCTTTGAATGCTTCATGGGCATTGCAATTTGGTTTTCTATTAGTTGTTCCTGTACTTGCAGTTGTTGGGGTTGAACGTGGTTTTCGACATGGGGTTAGCTATTTGATATGGAATGTTTTTACCTTGGGACCATTGTTTTTCACCTTTCAAATGGGCAATCGTATGCATTTCTTTGATCGAACACTTATTCATGGTGGGGCTCAATATCGAGCTACGGGGCGTGGGTTCACCATCAAGCATGAAAAATTTGCAGAGTTATTCCGATTTTATGCTTTTAGCCATTTTTACCGTGGAGTTGAAATGATGTTTTTACTCATTCTGTTTGCTATCTATGGTACATTTTCGTGGTGTAATTGTAGCTGGACATTAGATCGTGATTTTTACAATAATGTTCAACCATCAACCAGCGACTGGAATGCAAGATGTTATTCAAATCACTACCAAGATTGTGTCTTGCCTACAAATCAGTCGTATGCAATTATGAGTTTTTCATTATGGATTGTTGCTGCTACATGGCTATGGGCTCCATTCTTTTTCAATCCAAGTGGTATTGAATGGGATAAACTTATTGAAGACTATAATGACTGGCAAAATTGGCTTGAAACCAAGAATGATTCTTCAGACTCATGGTTTGGCTGGTGGATGTCTGAATTGGAGTATTTAGAGCACTCGACTGGATTTGCTCGGTTTGTCCAATTTATTCGCAAATCTCGTTTTCTACTTGTAGCCATTGGCATTTATCTCCAGCTTATGTATCGTCTTTTTTACAAGGATCTCAAGAAACAAGTCGTTCAAAAGTTTGATTCAAAAAAGTGGTGGGAGTATTATGAACCTCACATGATTCTTGCTGGGCTATTCATCATATTAATCCTATTGACATGGATTGGATATTGTGCTTCTCGATATACGAAAAAGAGTCAAATGAAGCAAAAAAAGCTACGAAAACTCAAATTTAACATGTCAGCTGCGTGTTTTGTCATTTTGCTTGGATCATTGCTTTACATTTCATTCAAAAATCTTGTGGAAATCCTCATGATTTTACTTATTGCCGTCTACTGGTTTGTACAAGTAATGATTGTACGACTTAAATTTGGTCATGTTGCTGTCAATTCGATTGCCCGTGGCTATGATCGTGTTGTTGGTTGGATTGTATTTGGTCCTATGCTTTTTATTGCAATGTTTATGCCATTCTTATCATCTTTCCAACAACGTGTGATGTTTAATTCAGCATTTACATCAGGCTTGGAAGTAAGTAAATTGTTTGGACATGATGTTGCCAAAGTAACTACGACCACCGTGACGAAAAAAGTCAAAAGCAAAAAGAATCGAGACGAGTAAATAGCTGAAAACATTCTTTCTATATACAAATGAATACAACTATATCATTTTTTCATCAACTATCTTGACAGAAGCAGAAAATTCTTTGCTACACGCTCTTAGTGCACCAGCTTTATGTCTTAACACAGTCACTTCGACATGTTTTTTTAATTTTGTAGATGAAGTACCATTCAAAGTTGGACGAACAGCAATAGCATTATCTCCACCAAAACAACAAGGACAATTCTTTCGTATGACAATAAGGTCTAATGCATCATCTACAGGAGCAAATTCAATACTTGCAGTGGCAAGAATTGGTTCTGTAAGAATGCCAAGATCACTAGGTGGTTCAGGCAATAGTGTAGCAGCAATTTGACTTTCTTTTGTGTTTTCAATTGTACTTGGGGTCTTAACTTTTCTTCTTTCCAAGGCTTTTTGACGATATGCCAGCATTTTTTCAGGATTTTTCAGTCGCCATTCTTTTACCCGTGCTTTGTTGCGTTCATACGCAGCTTTTTTAGCTGCAATTTCAGGATCATCTTCTTCCTCATCGTCTGCCAGATCTATCGGATCACTTTCATCACCTTTAGCTATCTTTTTTGGCACTTTCAAAGGCTCTGCAGCTCTCTGAGTTATTCCTTGGGCTTGTAGCATTAGCTTTCGTTCGCGATATCGTCGCTGGTACTCTTTGACACGTTCTCGATTCGCACGGTACCATTCCGAGTCGTACACCATTGTTAAAGTTGATTAATGACATCTGAGCCTCTCATCCGGCATGAAAGGTGAAAAGTGTATCCAAAAATAAGATTATATCAAGCAGAATAAGATCTATAAATAGATGAACGTTTCAAATAGACTAACCACAGTCTTAATGGAGACTCAGTGTCTATAAATAGACCAAATGATCACAATTTGACTTTGCACTTTTGACACATTAAGTTTGTAAATACGTTATATGAGTCATTTATGATTGTTATAAAGATGTAATATTTAAAAGATGATGACAATGTGATTGTTTGGTTAAATGCTTGGTGTTGAGGAGTGAATGGAAGCTTTTGCCGATTTGGATACTATCAACATGGTTTAGATAATGGGATAGACATAAAGTTAAAGTGCTATAAAGTCTATGAATTTGGTGATTATTATGTGTTGGATTGACTTGAGCTTTAAAAGGAAGAGTTGCTCATGGTTGTTCGGATGTTGCAATAGTGTTGTCTGTATACCAGCTTGGGGTTTAGAAACTAGGTCAAGAAGTATTTAGCTTTCTTTTTGTATGTAAATAACGCTAGGCTAAGTTTTAGCTACTAATTCAATATTTAGTTTCAAGTACAAGCAAAGTTTAAAATGATTGTATGCCTTGAGCCTAGGTCATTTCAATCAATAATACTCTAACTTAATTTAAAAGCAATCATTAATCTATACTTGAGTTTTGTATGTAAATCTATTGTTTTGAATAAAATAATGTTTCAATTGTGTTGGAGCCAATCAAAAGACGTTGAAAAGAAGCTGCGATGGCGAAGGATAAACTATCGGCAGCACCTCTCGATGTGTATCGTAAAGAGCAAAAGAAGAGAGAAAAGAAAGCAATTAAAGATAAGCGAGAGCATGGAAAGCTTACAAAGACTGACGATACTCGAGTTCTCCAAGACAAGGTTGAAAATGGCAACGAAATGAGCTCAAAATCATGTCTAGATTCGCAAACTCGAAGACGATGATATGAACGGCAAGCTTGATGGAGCTGGCAGAAAGAGAAAACAAGAAGTAACGCTTTGATTTAGCTGTAGCTCTGTTTGATGCATGTTCGTAGCTTGAAGAAGCTCTTCGCCAAGCCAAAAAGCGAAAAGCAGAGGTATTACGAGTTTATATAGTCAAGCTAATGATCAAATTAGTTAGATGCTGAAGCTAAAGCTCGTGAAGAAGCTGTGCCAAAGGTTTTTGCGGTTAATGTCGAATGCTCAACGCTTTTGTAGACCAAGGAAGAACTTGATGCAATAAATAAGGAATTGTTTAAAAATCCAGAGCAATCGATTCATTATCATCCTGTCTTTAATCCTTATGGCGTAGCACCGCCAGGCTACAATGCAAATAATCCAAACCCTTTTACAAGTACTAGTTTTTGTGAATATAACATTATATATTTTTTAGGTACTGCCATGGGAAATGCAATATCAGGACAGGTAAGGATACTTTATTTACAATACGTTAAATTTGAATTAAATAGCCACCATTGCCTTTGGGCCCTCGGCCAAGATTAAAAAATAAAAATCGTCCTCCTTTACCAAAAGGTTTGGTTTATGTTCGTATTTAACTCAATTACTCTATCAGGAGATCCAACGTTCAAACCACCGCCACCACCACCATCAATGCGACCACTAGTACGTATTCCTTTTTCTGAGTTGTACTTATAGAACCATAGGTTGCTGCTAACCCTGCATTCACTGCAATGGTTTGTACATGTATACCTTTTCCTTGACTAAACAATTCACTAGACGGCAATGGGAATGCCTCCTCCACCACCACCACCACTGCCTGTTTCTGCGCCAGTTCCACCACCAACAAAGCATCCAGGCCCACCACTTCTCCCACCACCTCCACCACCAGGTAAATACCATGTAAGAACACTTGTCTGACTAATTTTTTTAGTTCATCAGCCACCTCCACCACCTCCTTCCTATGTATTGCTTAAAGTTGTAGCACTTGCTTTATACCTTACTTAGAC
>JNBS01001701.1:0-22761 GCA_002081575.1 Thraustotheca clavata | reverse complement strand
ATTTGCCTCGACACGATGAAGACTGCCTTCCTTCTTTTGACTCTATCCACTGCCACCTACGCTACACCTCAACAACAATACAAGGTCTGCACCTCCGACAAAGATTGCAACTCGGGATTCTATTGCCGACCCACCGACGATGGCAAATTCGCTATGTGTCAACCCAACTCCGACAAACCTGCCAGCAGTGGCAATGGCAAACAATGGGCCGTGTGCAAGAGCAACGCTGATTGCAACAAAGGTCTCTTTTGCAAACCCACCAACGACAACAAGTTTGCAATGTGCCAACCCAATGAATCGTGTTCCAAACTCTATGGTCAATGTGGTGGTAAGGCGTTCAGCGGTCCAAGTTGTTGTGGCGATGGCAATGCATGCAAATATGTCAATGAATGGTACTCGCAATGTGTGAAAGCCAGTCATGCCATGGACTCGGAAGCATCCTGTTCAAATGTGTCGGTAGAAGGTGATGCTACGTATTGTGTGGAAGGTGCTATTTGTGGTGGTGCTGGTGACAAGTGTCCAAAGACGGGTGATGTTGCTGTTGGTGATTGTATCAAGACATTGAGCAGCTATGTGGATGTCGGCAAATGTGTAGCTCCAGTGGATGCCACTTGTCAAACGATCAAGACTGGTGCAATGGGATGTGTGTTTGGATCATCTGCACCAGCTACACAAGCACCAGCAACACAAGCTCCAGCTACCAATGTTCCTTGCACCGATGCTCCAGCTACACAAGCTCCATCAAACAATGGTCAATGTGCTGAAAACTACAGTCAATGTAATGGGCAAAATTGGCCATTCGGTGTATGTTGCAAGGATCCAAATTTTTCCTGCAACAAGAAGAATGAGTATTTGTCATTGTGTGAGCCAAAAGCAAAAGCAATGGACGCTGATGCCTCGGAAGTCGCCGTGTGGCAACAATGCGGTGGTAATGACTACAAGGGTGACTCAACTTGTACCCAAGGCAATTCTTGTGTGAAGATCAATGACTGGTATTCCCAATGTCAACCAACACCTACTGCTTCGAGTCGCTTTGCTACTTGGTCTCAATGTGGTGGTTCAAGCAACAACTTTAATGCAAATGGCAAAACATGTCGTGATGAAGATAAATGTCAAAAGTGGAATGACTACTACTCGCAATGCATTCCTAAATAAGTTTTATGCTCACATGCACATTGTATATTGACTTGATGCACTTAAATGACAATAATCCAATATCATTTTCATTTTTTTAAAACTTTTCAATACCCAGTACCAAAGATAAATAATCACATAGTCTTCTATTGATTGTTTCGTGTTAATATGTACCAACAAGCAATGTAGGTAGATAGCAATGTTGAAATCCTATTTATTAGCGAATGCAACACACTACATCATCATGCAAAATACAATGCTAATGTATGAATATAAGCTTAAGAAGGTATATGTTTTGAAAGGAATCTCAAGAAGAATGGATCGAAAGCGAAGCAGACGTAATAGCCGCAGTAGAAGTCCTCGACGCAGTCACAGAAGAAGCAAAAGCAGAGAACGTCATGATCGTTCAAAAGATCGTTCTCGAGAACGTAGTAGGCATCGTACGAACAATTCCAAGTACTCGACACCACGGTAAAAATCATGCTGAAATTGGTCATTTTCAAGCTCAAATTAGCACTACATCGTCATCTTCATCATCTAGACGATCGTATCCATCCTCTGCGTCTACTCCAGCAACATGGACTGAAAAGCCTTCACCAGCACCATCTTCTACGTCTCGTTCTGGCTTAGGACTCAATACTAGTGAATGGGAGGAGCCTGAACGATTGAGTTCATCATCTAGTAGCGAAAAACGAGAGCAAAAAGCTTCGGAATGGGATGCTCCTACACCGTATGTGATGAATTCTATAACAAGAAGCTCATTGCATGGTTAGATCGCCAATGCGAGTTTCATCAGCATCAAGCACGCCATCAACAACTCGATCTGTTGTCAAATCGACGCAGTATAATGTGGATTTAATTGCCCAAGAAAAGCGTCATCGTTTGGGCCGTGGAGATTTTGCAAAGAAACAATACGAAGATGCAGAAGAAGAACGATTTGATCGTGAATTTTATTTGCAAGATGAAGCTGATAGTTATGGGCATGAGTCTGCCTTCTTGGGCAATGAAGTAAAATTTAAAAAGATGGAGGAAGATATGGTTAAAAGTCGACAACGAGGTAACTTTTACTGGGTGTGATTTTGATTATTCATCAGTGCTAAAGGTGATCTTAAATTACGTGGAAAATCTGCTCGTGCTTCTGCACTTAACCAAGATCAAGAAGCTTGGGAAAATAATCGTTTACTTACAAGTGGTGTCATGGCTACGAAAGTAAGAAGAATTCTAATTCACTCTGCATTCTCTGACAGTGTTGTTCGTAGGAAGTTGACACTGAATTTGACGATGAGCTTGATGCTCGGGTTCAAATTATGGTTCACAATACTAAACCGCCTTTTTTGGATGGTCATGTTTCTTTTACAACACAGGTTTAGTCTATGCTTTCTATGAAAATTAATTATTTATTCAGGTTGAAATGGTTGCTACTGTAAAAGATGCAACCTCCGATATGGCTGTGTGTGCTAGAAAAGGAAGTGAATTACTTCGTGAAGTTCGTGAACAACGAGAACGGTATTCACTTGTTATTTTTGCATGATAACTTATTATGCAATATAGGTCCAAAATGAGAAAAAGATTTTGGGAACTTGGCGGTTCTCGAATGGGGGATGCAATTGGGATTCAAGCTCCTGATACCAACGTTGATGAAGATGGCAATGTTGTCCCTCCTGATCAAATGGCTGCTCCAATAACTCAGGCTCATGAGGACATTAATTACAAAGAAGAATCGCAGTTTTCGTCACACATGAAGAAGAAGATCGTGGCTGTTAGTGATTTTGCCAAGAGCAATACTATCGCTGAACAACGTCGTTTTTTACCCATTTTTCAATGTCGAAGTGAACTTATGCAAGTCATTCGTGATAACCAAATTGTCGTCATTGTTGGTGAGACTGGTAGTGGTAAAACTACTCAGCTAACACAGGTATTATTACTGCAATGCCAAGAACATCTCTTTAACTTTTTGTAGTATATGCACGAAGACGGCTATTCAAAGTTTGGTATGATCGGCTGTACTCAACCACGTCGTGTTGCTGCCATGTCGGTTGCACAACGTGTGAGTGAAGAAATGGGATGTACCTTGGGTGAAGAAGTTGGGTAAACACTTTAGCTAACCATAAAGTAATTGATGAATACTTTTAGGTACGCAATTCGGTTTGAAGATTTAACTTGTGATAAAACCATCGTCAAGTATATGACTGAAGGTGTTTTACTAAGAGAATCGCTACGTGAATCGGACCTTGATAGCTATTCTGCTGTTATCATGGATGAAGCACACGAACGTGCGTTAAACACAGACGTATTATTTGGTATTTTACGCAAGGTAGTCAAACTTACTTTATTCTTCATAACAAGGTCGTGTAGGTTGTTCAGCGTCGAAGAGATTTCAAGCTAATTGTTACGAGTGCGACGTTAGATGCAAATAAATTTGCAAGCTTTTTTGGAGGAGTTCCACTCTTTACAATTCCTGGACGTACCTTTCATGTTGACGTGTAAGAATTTCCATTTTGTCTATGAATGATGATAATGTTTGTAGCATGTACGCCAAAACACCTTCAGAAGATTATGTCGACTCTGCAGTGAAACAAGTGATGACAATTCATCTCAGTCATCCTCGTGGTGATATCCTTGTCTTTATGACTGGTCAAGAAGACATTGAAGCAACTTGCTATTGCTTAGCTGAACGAATGGGCAAAGTCGAAGGAGCTCCACCGCTTATGGTACAAATTATTTGCATCATGTACAATAACTCATATAAATGATAGGTATTGCCTATGTATTCGCAATTGCCTGCAGATTTACAAGCAAAAATCTTTGATGCTTCGGATGTTCGTAAATGTATTGTATCGACCAATATTGCAGAAACATCCCTCACGGTTGATGGTATCAAGTATGTGATTGACACTGGTTATTGCAAAATCAAAGTATATAATCCACGCATTGGGATGGATGCTTTGCAAATTACTCCAATTTCTCAACAAAATGCAAGTCAACGATCTGGGCGGGCTGGGCGTACTGAACCTGGGTATTTTGCAACTAAAATGTTTCAGAGTCCTAACAATGCAATAGAGTTTGCTATCGACTCTACACGGAGCGTCAATTTTGCAATGAAATGATGGAAGCTCAAGTTCCTGAAATTCAACGTACAAATCTGGGCTCGATTGTGCTATTGTTGAAATCTCTTGGTGTAAAGAACCTTCTTGAATTTGACTTTATGGACCCTCCTCCACAAGATAACATTACCAATTCCATGTATCAATTGTGGGTTCTTGGTGCATTAGACAACACTGGAGAGCTTACAGAAATGGGCAAAAAAATGGTATAACGCGTAAAGGTGAATTGGAAATCATTTCAATCGTTAGGTGATATTTCCTCTTGATCCTCCATTAGCAAAAATGTTATTATTTTCTGAACAACTTGGTTGTACGGATGAAGTATTGATTGTGGTATCGATGCTTAGTGTTCCTAGCGTATTTTTCCGTCCTAAAGATCGTGAAGAAGAGTCTGATGCTGCACGTGAAAAGTTTTTTGTCCCTGAAAGTGATCATTTAACACTTTTGAATGTCTACAAGCAATGGGTGGTAAGAGGAATGTTAAGACTTGGTTTTGAAGTTGATTAGGCTAATAATTACTCGAATGCATGGGCAAATGATCATTTTATCCATTCCAAAGGTTTTCAAGGTTTAAAATACATGTAGTAATGATGAAATAGGGATGCGTAAGGCCCGTGAAGTTCGTGAACAACTAGTAGATATCATGAAGCAGCTGAAAATTCCTTTGACGTCATGTGGACCTCATTGGGATGTCGTTCGAAAAGCAATTTGTTCTGCTTACTTTTACAATTCAGCACAGATCAAGGGTATTGGAGAATATGTCAATATGTTGACAGGAATGCCATGTAATCTTCATCCAAGTTCTTCTCTTTTTGGTCTTGGATATACTCCAGATTTTGTGGTTTATCATGAACTCATTTACACGACTAAAGTAAGTTTATGAAAGGTAGCATGGATACTTAATTCTATGATAGGAATACATGCAATGCACAACTTCTGTGGAAGGCGAATGGCTTGCTGAACTTGGTCCAATGTTCTTTAGCATCAAGGAAAGCTATAAATCCCGTCTTTTAAAGCGTGCTAAAGAAAAGAATGAACGACTTGACATGGAACATGAAATGGCAATGCGACGTGAACGTGAAAACTTTGAGCGTGAACAAGCCGAACGCATTGCTCGAAAGACCAAAGACAAGTCGAAGTATTCAATGTAAGATATTTTTCTACAAGTATCAAGTAATGTTGGCATTAGGGTCACTCCAGGAAGAGCAAACAAGCAAGCTAAAACTCCACTGCGAACCCCATTGCGTACACCCCATCGTTTTGGTTTTTAATCAAGAATTAATGAAAGCATGATTGCATTGTATCTACTTGAAAAGACATTATAGTTATGATGGATTAAATGCATTCATTTATTTCTTTTCTTCGTCAGGCTTCGGATCGTCAGGCTTCGGATCCTCTTTCAATAGTGCTTCTTTTGCTCGAAAGATTTTCGATTGCAAGTAATACGATCCTCCACCTCCTGCTGTATCATTTGCTTTGAAATACTTTTCAAATTGTTTTTCAATTTCCGATGATGTTGGATTTGATTTGAGGTTGAGCACTTCGAGAGCTTGTTCCTTGGACATTTTTGGCTTTAACGACACAGCTGCTGTGCTAGCAACAGTCTTACCAGTCTTGGCATTCACAATAGCTTGTTGATACGCTTGTACAAACGCTTTCGAGACGACACCAGCACCAGCCACAACGATGTTCGCGATCAATCGCGCAATTTGTCCCGACATTGCAAATTCACAACTGACCAACCATCACTCTACATGTAACCGTTCGGTTGGTCGATTATTCCAACCGGTTAGAGTAGCTGAACAGTTAGATAGTAACCGAACGGTTCATCAGAGTCGAATCTTTTCGAGAAGTGGGGGTAAGTAGCGAAGAGTGAATGAATGGAGATGTGTTTCTGAGGATTTGAGGAGTTGGAGCTGGAGTAAGAGAGTATATGGATGTTGATAGGATAGATGCATGTGATGAAATGTCGTGGTTTAAAAGTATTTGAATGAACATTAAATGAAAAATGAGGAAAAAATGACGATAGAAAATGGGACAGCAGTAGGTTCAAGCTACAGTTTAATGTATATGAATTCCATTCAAGTTCTTAAATATCTATTGCAATCATCGTTCTAGGCATCGTTCAACAAAACAAGCAAGAATGTGAATTACCATTGAATTGTCTTATTGAATAACTAGCAAGACACATATTTGCAATTCAGATTTGTAAATATCTTAAAAGTTCACAAAATACCTTAAAATATGGTATTAAACATTTATGCAATGCTCTACAAAAATTTCATGTACCATCGACAAATTTAATCAATTCAAGTAAAGAATTTGTAAAGATGGTTAGAAGACATTTTACATTCATTTGGTCAATTAACAATACCTGTCATGTTTCTATGCCCAATGATTGCAGACGTAAGTGGATTTAGCATAAAGAATTGGCAATTGCAACTGATGAGCAACAACGATTTTGCTTGAGTTATCACCTAATTATTAACAATATTTGCATAATTCATCAAAATGGGAGAGCAATAAAACAAAATAAAACAAAGCTTTTTCTCATCTTTTGATCAAGCTTTTTGAAGAAATTGGAGCTGGAGAAGTTTTATGGTTCAGACCAAAATCAAACACAAATTTTAAAGAAATATCACATTATCTTGCGGTGCTTTCTTAAAAACAAAATTACATGAAATAAAAATTGAATGCTCATACTTAACAATGGTAAAGTTTTCTGTTGAAAGAAGAATAACACAGTATGCCTTGAAACTAGGAGAAAGGATGCTTCCATCATTAGAACGCTATGAAGAACGTCATATTAAAGGATGTCACTACAATAAAGCTAACTGGAAACAATCATGGAAATACTTACCTTTCTTGGGACCATTGCGTTGGATTTAGTATCGATGGCATTTGCAAAACAACCAATAATATCTGGGAAATAATTAGGTCGATCATGAAATTGAAGAACATCAAGTCATTTATTATGTTCATACAATTATATCTCATGTACAACCAATGGCGCCTCAATGGTTAATATAGCAATTGATATATTTTGTCAACAAACTTGGCAATTAATACAATACAGCACGATCAGATTGATTTGAAGTTTACACTGCCTTGAAATTACACAAAAGAGCCAAGATTTTGAGTTTTGCAAAACAAAGTTATACAATATTGCGAAGCTTAATTTCAAAATCATAGTAAAAAACGATACATTATTCGAGCTGGACTGCTTTATAAGCAATTTCAAAACAAGTTTTATTCCATTTCAAAACAATTGAAGTAAAACATTTACACAAGATATTTTATTTTGATTGATCTTTTCGGAATGGTAGAAATGATGCAATTTTTTATTTTGAAGACAATACCCAACAAGTTTACTATGAGGCAAACTTTTATGACAAAAAAATGACAAACAACAAAGCTTAATATGATGGATTTTTGTCTTGTTTATTTTGTTTATTGTTTGCTTACCATGTGAAATGTACTCATATCATAATACTTAACCAACTACTTGGTGGGTATATACAAAGTCACTAAAGGCAAAATATAAGTAGTAATTTTACAATTACAGCAAGAGAACTTAACATAGCAGTAGATATGTTATCAAAGCTGACACAAGACAATCAAAAATCATATTGCTTCTTAAAAGAACTCTTTGTTGATACTTTTACGTCAAGATGTTCTCGAGCTTCACAAAAATAATTTTTCTTTTGTTTGTATCAAGATTTTTAATTCATATCATCAGTCAAATGTTAGGGTGTCAATAACATAAGGCCATTTAACATCTGACGTTTACAGTTGTAATAGATAGATAATGTGGAGACAAGCAGCTGGCAAAAGCCTCTCACTACCGCAAGAGACGGATTGGCTTAGAGCCAAGGGTTTTGGGTAGAAGAAAACGTGATTAGTACAACCCAACAGCGGTCAAGATGAACAACCGACCCGCCAAGCAGGAAAAGTCTCTTAAGAACTTCTTTGGGCTGTTTAAACGTAAGGATTCTGGAGCTACAACACCTGTAACAGCACCATCAGCAGCTCCTCCAGCTCCTGTTCCTGTAGCTGTCGTGGCAGTACCAACAGTGACAAATTCTTCATGTTTGTCACCAGAAGATGAAAATCCACCAAATAATGTCCTTGCTGAATTTGCTTTTGTGAAAGACTTGGGCAAAGGAGCAACTGCTGTTGTCAAATTGTGTAAACGAAAGGTTCATGATAACCAAAAAGATGACTTGGTTGCATTGAAAGAATTTAAGACATCGTTATTGAAGAAAATGAAAGAATTTAAACGAGAAGGACGTCGTATGGTAAGAAATTGAGGAGTATTTGAGGAATGTAACAATTGGTATGTAGATTGTGTCGACTGCTTTTGACAAAGTTCAAATTGAAATTGCTATTATGAAGAAATTGAGTCATCCAAATCTGATTTCACTTGAAGCTGTACTTGATGATGGAGATGAATTGTTAGTACTTGTGTTGGAGTATGCACCTTATGGTCAAATTATGGTTTGGGATGGAGAAATTCAATCATACGTGCCATCGATTGAAAGTATCAACTTTCATGCTACCACGTCAAAACCAATTGTTCAATACTCTGAAAATGGTTTACCAGAACATATTGCTCGCAAATGCTTTCGTGAACTTATTGTTGGTCTTGAATACCTACATACAAACGATATTTGCCATCGGTATCTTTGTTGGTATAAATGTATTTCTAACACTAAGTTCGTAGTGATTTAAAGCCTGAAAATATCCTCATTGGCAACAATGGCACAGTCAAAATTGCAGACTTTGGTGTTGCACATTTCTTTGATGACAAAAAAGAAGGCAGCAATCAATCCACACAACCTGTAGCCCATGGTTATCTGACAAATTCTGCTGGTACATATGCATACATGCCTCCAGAGTCTTTATCCTCGGTATATATACACACTCAACTATGCAATGATCTAATAACAAAAAGGAACCATATAGTGCGTTTGTAGCTGATATATGGGCTCTTGGTGTTACTCTATATGCCATGCTCTTCGGTACTCTTCCTTACTTCTCTACGGATGTCACGGTACATATTCATTTCTTTTTATTTTCTAAAATGTCATAGGAATTGTTTGACATGATTCAAAACAATGTAAGTGCTCATCGTTTGTATAAAATTGTATTTATATATTTCTGTAGCCCATTGTTCTTCCTCAAAGTGTCAAAGCTCATCCAGCAACTTGTAGTTTGTTGTTGGGTCTTCTTGAAAAAGACCCCAAGAAGCGATTTACATTTGCTCAATTGAAAAAGCATGAATGGGTCAACACTGGATATGAGGCTCAACGTGAAGCCTTTCAAAGCCACCGTGTTGATACTGTTGAAATTTCGGATGATGATATTCAAAATGCATTTACTCGTATTCCAAGCATGTCTGTATTGACACGCATGAAGATTTCATCCAACAAATGGGCCAATAATGCTCGTAAAGCTGTGAAAGAAAAAGAATTACTTAAGCAATCATCAACTGCATCAAGTGCCAGTGCCAATGGCAATGAAGATCCTTCGGTTCAAGCTGCATAAAGAACTTTTAAAGTAGTCATTGTTTCTTGTCAATGAAATTTGTACAAAGTTTATTTTTTATATGCACTCTATCACACTAATGGTGCTTTATCACACTAATTTAATCGCACTAAACAGGAATACTGTGGTAACACTATTTGTGTCAAATGGAATCAGACTAGTGAGATATGAGTTATTTTCATAGTTGTCTTGTCAGTCTTCAATAGCTTGTCGATGATGCATTTATTTCGTGACGTGAAAAGCAATGGATTATTCTACATGCTCTTTGTCTCTTCGTGTACTCAGTTAAAATGAATCGCACATTTGATTGCGGAAACGCGAAATAATGGCAGTTAATCCCGTGGGACAAACCTATATCCGGATGGTTGCTGGGTTGAAGCTGTTGAGACACAGTGGGATAAACCATTATGCCCTCACCACACGTCATTTTCGATTTGTCATGCTGGCCCGCACGTTAAAAAACACCGTTCGCCGCATCCACACTGAGAATCGTATCAAGGAATTGGGCTACGTATTGCCAGGCGTGGCTGAGCCCAAGGGAACGTACCGTACTTGTGTTCGATCGGGCAACATGATCTACACGGCTGGTCATCTGCCTCAACCTGCTGGTGGGGACTTGATCAAGGGAAAAGTTGGCAAAGATTTGACTGCTGAAGAAGGATACGAAGCTGCTCATCACGTTGCTCTAGCTTTGTGTGCTACACTCAAAGCTGAATTGGGCGATCTTGACAAGGTCAAACGCATCGTCAAGGTTGTTGGATTTGTCAACTGTGTTGATGGTTTTACTGCTCAACCTTCAGTCATCAATGGTTGCTCTGATACTCTTGGAAAGATCTTTGGTGAACGTGGTGTTCATGCTCGTTCGGCTGTTGGTACCAATGCATTGCCATTGGGAATTCCTGTAGAAGTCGAATGTGTCGTGGAAGTCGAAGACAACTAAGAGACGAATACTCTAATTCATTTTTTGTTGAAGAAGTTGAACAAAAGCTTTATATGGCATCATGGGCTCTTCCAGCACAGATTTACTATCAAGGGTTGCACGTACATACCATTCTAAATTGTCTTGAATGAGCTCTAGCACAACTGCAGAGCTATAGTCTGGCCAAAAAGGATGGTCAAGTTGACTTTCCATCGCATACAACAATGCCAACAATGACACATCATGACCACTATAGATTTGGATATATTCCTTCTCGTTTGGTTTCGCCTTTATGCAAAGCTCCATCTATCGATCATTCAATTTAGGATAGATTCACGCAAATGTATACCTCGTCGAGTAGTTTGGAAGCCAAATCTTTGACAACAAGTTTCAAAATGATCGGGTCCGAGTAAAACTATTGATATACGAGGAAATCACTTGCAATACAGGAGATACCTGAAGAAATCGCAATGAGAGATGATCTATCGTTGGCTTTGCCAGCTCCTAGACAAACTACATCATTATGTGGCACGGTAATGACGAACTACCTGAGTGTTGGGGATGTATTCGAGTCGATGTGCTTGTCGACAAACGAAATGATCAGCAGCTTTCATCCATGTAAACTCTTCTTTATTGTGATGAAACATGGGTAAACGATGTATTAGTTCCTTTCGAATAGGTTCCATTCGTTTATCATCAAGTGAATACTCGGGATGTTGTTCAATCATTTTCATTTTCATCGGTACAATCACATTTCCAGCAGCACTATATGCTAAAGAATCGATGATTCCCTCAATGTTTCAAGTATTTACCATTGATAAAGTTCAAATGCTTAGGCAAGACTTGAATTTCATCTTTTCTCGCTGCATGTGGGAGAAAATGAGATAATAATCCCAACACACTTTGTTGTGTTCTTTCATACGGTGTGCTATACACATTAACATGCACGTTATCTTGTTGTAGTGTCCATCCTTGCTTCAAACACTCGGAACGCTAGAAGATACTAAATCCAATCTAATGCTATTCATAATACCAATTCCAGTCCTCGTGCTTGCATTTGGTTCATTCCCACTTTCGTAAGCTGTCCATAGACTGAATCCTTGGTAATCTCATGTAATCGAGTACTCCATATCGCATTCTCTTGCTCTGCTAGCCACGGAATTCTTTCAAAGACGTTGTGGAGAGGAGAACGATCTCCATGGCGATGAAGCACTTGGACCAGACGCAGGCGCATATTTACTGTCACTTGACCATGATGTCGCGAAAGATGCTTTCTGTGCACATCCATGAGAAAAGAAGCGCATTTTCGAATCGAACAGAGTCAATAAGGAAGAAGATGTAAGGCATTCATGTTCCTATCGCCTTCAGGAGGATATCCCACCCTGTCGATTCGAGAACGGACCACAAATCTCAAAAAGCTTTCATAGAAAAAAGGTTTTTTACCAATCCCAATCCCATCAACAAGTATTTCTTGAATGCTCAACTTTCTTTATATGTCACATCACATGGACAAAGGTTGACAAGTGTACAATGTTCATTCCTTTTCAAGCTACTCCCTTCACTTCATTTATCCTGGATTAATGACGGCTTTCTCAGCTGCTTGAACATGTGCTGCGACTTTGCCACAGTCAAGTGACCGTCATTTATTCTTTAAAGTACTGTTAGATATGATTTAATAGTACACGATACAATTAGAAGGAGAAATTCATGAATTTAGTATTTAATTACAAATTTCGTACTTTATTGAGAAATATCCTGTATTGTACAGATACAATGTACGTTTATATTTGAGAAATGTATGAATGTATTATATACTGTATGTACGAGAACATGCAGCTGCTATATTGCATAAGATCAGCACCGCGGACACGGATTTCCTTAGTCATTTTGTCATTTTCTTTGCAACAAGAACACGATGTCGACCGTGGAGCAGACGCAGGTATGTGTGCTCGCTGTGCATAGCCACGAAGCTTGGAAAGACTCTACTGCCCTCGAGAGAGATTAAGAGAGAGAGTGGGCTTTGCCGAGTGGGTGGCTGGCGCGAAATTGCAACAAAATGAGCTTATTTGGACTCGTAGGTTTACATTCCCGATGATAAAGTGGCATGGATTGCTGCACAAGTCGTTGGTGCTACAGATGACTCGTTTCAGGTACAAACGGAAGGAGATCCTGCAGAAGAATTTCAAAAAGATCAACCACAAGCGGGTGTACGACGCACAGTGAAAGTATGAATCAAATTTTGTTAAAAAGGATTGGATGTTGATCGTTATGATAGAAATCACTTGTGTGCTTGCAAAATGTACTACCTAAAGATGGGTGTAGTGATATGGTCAATTTGAATTATCTTCATGAAGCTGCTATCTTGTACAACTTGAAAACACGTTTTCATCAAGGATTGCCATATACATACACGGGACCTATTTGTATTGCTGTGAATCCTGTAGGATTACTTTGTTCTTTGGATTGATATTAATTGATTTTGTGTAGTACAAATGGTTGGATATTTATGATCCAAAAATTCAAACTTTATACATGGATGTCGACAAATTACAAGAACTACCACCGCATGTGTATGCTATCAGTGCAAGAAGTTATCATCACATGCAAGTATTTGGAGAGAATCAATCCATTCTTGTGTCTGGTGAATCTGGTGCCGGGAAAACGGAGACTACCAAGATTCTGATGTCCCATCTTGCTACTGCTGGGGATAAGACTGATGCTGATCACACATTGACGTTGAACATTGTGGATCGTGTTTTGCAATCGAATCCACTTATGGAAAGCTTTGGGAATGCAAAAACTTCTCGAAATGACAACTCGTCTCGTTTTGGGAAATTTAGTGAACTCCAATTCAATGATGAATACCAACTTGTTGGTGCTCGTTGTAATACATATTTACTTGAAAAATCACGCGGTATTCATATATCTTTTATTTTACATGAAAACTCATATTATTGTAGTATCCACGCATGGCAAAGGAGAACGCAATTATCATATTTTTTACCAACTTCTTGCTGCACCAGATGATGTGCGCAAACAAGTCGAATTGAAAGAAACAGATCCAATGGCTTTCCCATTTTTACGAGGTGCTTATTCTGCTGGTGATACTATCATGGCAGATACGGATGCTGAGTATTTTGATCGAACACTCAAAGGATTGACAATTCTTGGCATTTCCATTGCGGATCAAATGTAATCTTACATCGTATCATTGTTTCTGATGATTGTCTAGTTCGGTGTTTGGTATTGTATCATCTATTTTACATTTGGGACGTGTGGATTTTCAAGGGGAAGAAGCTAAAATGTTAGCTACACCAGAAACCATTGCAGCAGTGACAAAATTACTTGGTTTTGAAGCTAAAGACTTTGAACAAAGCCTATGTACTCGTCAAATGGCCGCAGGTGTAGATTCATACACTGTGCCCCACACCAAAGATCAAGCTACATCAGCTCGAACGGCTTTGTCTGTCGCTCTTTACAGTAGATTGTTTGACTGGCTTGTGACTCATGTCAATGCATCGACTACATCTAAAATGCACGTGAGCCATCGTATTTGCATTTTGGATATTTTTGGTTTTGAAATTTTTGAAAACAATTCATTTGAACAACTTTGTATCAACTATGCCAACGAAAAACTTCAACAAAAGTTTACTCAAGATGTCTTCAAATCTGTGCAAAATGAATATGAAGAAGAAGGCATCCCATGGACTAAAATTGAGTTTGCTGATAACGTGAATGTTCTTGAACTTATTGAAGGTCGATTTGGTCTATTAGCTCTGCTCAATGAAGGTATTTTATCCTTGTATGATAATTGTATTAACTTTGTTTGTAGAATGCATGCGTCCACGAGGCAGTGACAGTGCTTTTACCAACAAATTGAGTGCTCATTACAATGACAATGATCGATTTGAAATTCCTCGTTTACGCCGCAATTGCTTTGCTATTACCCACTATGCTGGCTACGTTGCCTATGACACCACTGGTTTCCTTATCAAGAACACAGATGCTCTACAAAAGGATGTTTTGAACTTGCTTTATCGCTCCACTTCACCTTTCGTCAACTCTCTTTTCCCAAAGCCCACCGAAACCAAAGCTCAAGTGGTCACAAATCGTCTTCGTCGATCCAATTCGATTCTTGCCGATTCTGTTGGTACTCAATTCAAATCGCAGCTCAATGCTCTTATGGAAGACATTCGACGTACCCATGTACAATATGTTCGATGCATTAAACCCAATGGTACCAAGAGCCCTCGTGTGTTCTCCAAGGCTAGAGTAGCTGCTCAACTCCAGTGTGCTGGTGTGGTGGAAGCAGTCCGTATTAGTCGCATGGCGTTCCCAAATCGATTGACTCAACGTGAATGTGTTATGCGCTTTCGTTTGCTTAACAAGACTCGTGTGATCGATTCGGATGATGATGAAGTAAACCAATGCAAGCAATTGCTTGATCTTTTGCTTCCGGTCAATGACTTCCAAATGGGTAAATCACGAGTATTCTTCCGTGCTGGAGCCCTAGAACACTTGGAAGATTTGCGTACTCGTCAACGTGATGCCAGTGCCATTATCTTGCAAAGAGTGGCTCGACAATGGGCTGCTACTGCTTACTTTCGCAAGGTTCGCAAGGCTGCTATTACTTTGCAATCGCACACTCGATGGTACATCGCTATACTCTAGTTGAAAGTTTTCTTATGTCATGAATAGCTACCTTACTAGCCGTCGATACCGAGCTCAACGCATTGCTGCAATAACTTTACAATGTGCTGTACGTTGCTATATGGCCTCGCAAGTGGTGCGCTCAATGCGTAAAACCAAACATGCCACTAAAATTCAATCGACATACAAGATGCATGTGGCTTATGCCAAGTACAAACGCATTCGTCAAGCTAGCATTAAGATGCAATGCTTGGTGCGTGGCTTTATTGCCAAGAAGGGCTTTGCTCGTTTGATGGTCCAAGCCAAGGAAGAAGCCAAGTTGGAAAACCAAATCCAACGATTGAAGGACCGTCTAAAAGAAGAAAAAGCTCGTGCTGATCAACTCAGTCGACGTGCCTCGATGGTTGGTGCTGTGCCACTTGATATTGAACTCGAAGGTGCCAGTGGTCTCATTGATCAACTTCGTGCAGAAATGAACGTGCTCAAGGATGCCAATGCTCAACTTAAAGTCCAAAACTTGCAACTTAAGAAAGAAAAGGAAGTGATGGAACGTGGTGCTTATGTCAATGGAGCTTCGTTCTCTGCTGCTAACACTCGTGCTACCAAGCTCCAAGAAGAAGTTGAATTCCTCAAGATGGCTCACAGCCGTATCAAGGAAACCCACAAGACACTTCGTATGCAAAATACGGCTAGCATGGAAGCAATTCGCCACCTTCAGCATGAACTCCACACTACCGTGTGTGAACGCAATGCTCTTCAGCTCAGCCACCGTCAATTGCAAGCTCATTTGACCACTTTGGAAAGTGACAACAGTGAACTCACCAAGGTGAACGCTCGTCTTCGATTGATTCTTCGTCAAGACCCTGAACTCAATCGCAAGAGCCGAGAAGAAGTTGCTGGTTTGATGAAGAACGTACGTCAAGCTCAAGAAGCTCGTTCCAAGCCTGCAGTCACTTTTGCTTCGGTCACAGCAGCTTCTCTTCAACCTCCAGTACCAGTGGTGCAACCTGAAGTGTCTGCTATCATGCTTAAATCCAACCCAATGCCCAAGAAATCCAAGGCGCTATCTAACCGAGTCATCAACCTTGCTGATGCGCCTGCCAAGGAAGAAGTGGCTGATGTTCGCCAGCCCAAGGGAGTGGATGGTCCATTGCCATCCCCAGCTAAAGTTATGGGGTTGATTGAAAGCGATGAAGATGTGGATGAAAAGGTTAGCTTCCGAGTTACGTTGACCGACGTAGCCGAAGAAACCCCAGCAGCACCTACGCAACAAGTGGTGAAGCGAGTCCCAGCACCTACAGCTCAAGCACCAGCTTCTCACCAACGCAACTCGCTATCCCAACAACCAAACAATGGGCAATGGAAATCGTCAACTCGTTCTAGAAGCAATTCGAGTCAAGCCAAACAACCACGTGCAAGAACCAACTCTCGGGACAAAGAAGAACCACGTGGACGCCGACAACAACAACCATCACCACCATACCATCGTCGAAATAGTTCTTCGACCAGCCTTGGTTCTGCGTCTGGAAACTTTCGACGAAGTGGGTCCACGAGTGTGTCAAGTGCTGAAGGCCATGCAGCTCCATCGCAGCAACGCATGGGCCGTGGAGGACGTCACGTGGAGCTCTAAACATTTACTTTTTATTAACCCATCTTTCATATATCTTATTTTGTGTAGCATTGATATTGTATTATCTCGTTAACTACCCTAGTTAGTAGTTTACGCCAAGTTAAAGGCTGGTAGAGTGTCCTTAAAAGAGCATTTTCTACTTTCATAGACGGTGGTTTGAGCAGCCATTTGAGCAATGGAGCAGCAAGGACAGAAAAAGGAGTTGAAGAAATCATCACAAAATGAACCTCGAATTTGAAAAGCAATGCGAACTTTCATGCGAATCCATAGAGACACAGCAAAAGCCATTAAAACCAAGAAAGTTCCAAGCCACCAAAAGCTCTTTTCAATCCCATCAAGGTTCCAAAACAGAATACCAGACAGCCACAAAAGCCCCAAACCAACAAAGACTTTAGGAAATGAAATGCCAATGCGTTGGCTAACCTTACCAAGTGAAATGCAAGGGCAAAAGATCGACATCAACCCATTAGGGTAAATGTCATTAAAACAACCAAAAATGCTAGTGTTCCATTGTCCATTAACACTTAGTTGATCATTAGCACACTTGTAAGGAGCGATATCGTTTTGGAACTTCATGTCCAATTAAAAAATGATCTTGTGTAAGAGATCTGATGAAGTAGTGGATTTATTTGGAGTCATCAATGGGTACGATAAGCTTGAAAAATACATGAGTATAGTTTAATGAGAAAGGAATTGATCAATGCCATCATCAAAATATAACGTGTGGTTGACATACATCTGATACCAAAAACACATGTTGGACATTGGAATCATAGCTTTTTGATTGTTTATCATTTTTCACATTAAACGAATCTTGGTACAAATTTCAATCTTTGCAAGTATTGTGAAAAATGCTAAGATTTTGTCTATTGCTCATGACGAAGGTTGACGAAGATGTATACAGCAGAATGTATTTTATGTAATTGTGTCCTCGCTTTGAAGTTTAGAGCTTGGAGGGGGAGACCGCAGCTGCAGCACGTGCAAACGACTTTGCCATTTTTTCGATAGCCCAATCTGGCATTTCAGCAGTCACTGGCAAGTACAAAAGACTAGAATAGTAATGATGAGTTTTTGACTTTTGTATAGTATACTTTTGCATAATAGCTTTCGAGTTGACAGGATCATAGTTTGGATCTGTTGGACTAAGAGGATTTTAGATAGTAAACTAATAATGATTCATACTGTGGAACGAATGCAAGTTGAGTTGCACCAGAAGTAACATCGAATCCCTACGTAAAAAGTGTGGACACTGAAATATAATGCATGGATGAAGCTTACATCTTTAATCATGAGCTCAGCAACGCGCTTTGGATAAGGACAGACGACAGGAAAGAGCCAGTAGTAGTGATTCCGAGCCAAGTTTCCTGGCACCTACGTATCAAAACTAAATCACAACAGCTCTATAGCAATGATTACCGATGCATTGGGTACATCTTTAATGAGTCTTTCTAGGAGTTCACTCTTTGTCCTAAGGCACCACGTTAGTATGTAATTCCGATCATTTAAGCTGCATACTTGCGTTGCATGACGTAGGCATGATCGTAGGATGATAGTTTACGATAAAGCAATCCCAACAAAGGCATTGAAGGACGTTGACGAAGCAAAGTGATTAGTTCACCACCGCTAAAACCACGAATTTGAGATGTAATAATTTCATCATGGTTGTCTAATGAAATATGAGTATGCAATCCAATAAATGGTATGAGTACAGCCTAGTTGTCTGCAAGTCTTAAGAAAGAGACCAAAAAGCGGTGGCGAAGTCATTCCGTGAAGCACACTGTACTTGACAAGGCGTTGAAGGAAAAACATGCGCGAACGAGGTTCACAGCGATTGTTTCTGCGCTTCATTCCATCAAGAATTTCATTGTCAAGCACACGAAGCATAGCTCCACCAAAAGCTGTAGATGTTTTGATTGTTCCAAAGCTAAACATCGACACATCTACTTTAGGATGTCCCTTGTACGAAGGGCCACAGTAAGCTTGAGCACAATCCTATGATATAAAATTGAATACTTTAGTAAATGTAATGAATACTTCAATTGTGAGTAAATTGTGTTCCTTTGCAAAATCGACGACAGAATCAAGATTGGATAAAGTACCAAAGATGTGAGCTACAAGGATAGCTTTGGTTTTCTAAGCAGTTGAAATGAGTTGTTAGCATTCTATCATTGATTACATCAGTGACTGCTTGAGCTAAAGTCTCAGTTTGCATAGCTAAAGTTTTATCATCCAAGTCAATAGGTACAGCAACAAGTCCATGATGATGGATTACTTTAATCATATCAGGAATAGTGATAGAAGAGCAAATGATTTCACTTCCTTTAGGATAATTCATCGTTTGCAAAAACAAGTCAAACCCAGTTCTATGAATCGTAAATCACTTGAAAAAAAGTGTACATACCGAACAGAAAGACACACAAATCCATGGCCTGATGGATCCCAAAGTGACTCCAAATCGTTTGTTAACGAAGTACGTTGGCTATCACGCAAGTACAAGCAACTTGAGATGCCAGCAGCAATGTCCGAAAAAGTGATATCCAAGCGTTTGCGAGGAAAGACAGACCAAGGAACGCGCCCAGAGTACTCTTCTAACTTGCCTACACAGATATTTACCCTTTATATTTCTCATATAGCATCTACCAAAGGGTTTAAGTGCCATTAAGCTCGATGTGGTTCTTCACCAAGTGGCATTCGACAATGCATCACTTTCTAAGTTATCCGGATCCGCATAAAAGAGGAATTTGACTGTGATTGGCTCTTAGTAGATGAAATCCAAAAGTTTACGTAAACTTGGGCCATGGCCAAAAGATACTTGCTCAACGTATGGTTTACAAATATACTCTACGGAAGGAATGTTGGCTCATTCATTCATATATACAAATTTTGATTTTTGAAAATTTGAAAATCTTTAAAATCTTCATGTAGTCAAACTTTCCTATAGACTATGCCTTTAAAGCTGTGAACTAATAGCTCTAATGCTTGCAAAAGACTTTGAATAATACCATTGTAGTATGTAAATGAATTTCAATTTGAAAGTACAAAGTATTAAAAATCACTGCGTTCTTAAGGATGAACCATGTATCTGAATGTAGTAGTTCCCCATTCAGAATATCCTGTTGGAACTGGAGCATTTTGAGCCCAGTCTTTTAATTCAAGAGTTAAACTTGCCTTGACTTCGAACCCATGAGATTGGAAAAATGGATAGCCAATTTCACTTGCATGCACCCACACAGGAAGTTTGTCTTGAAGTCCCCATTTTAATAGAGCACCCCCAACACCGCTTCGTTGATAACGTGGATCAATTGTAATAGAAATCAATATTCGATGAGGAGATGGAAGTAAAGTTGGTACTAATGTATTTTGCCAATACCCCATGTGTGCTCCAGTAAACTTACCAATGCCCAAAGGAGTACGAGGGAAGTCCTTCGCTTCGGGTTCTGGAATTGAGCCATTTGTAGAAGCATTAGCACTCATTCGCCAACAAGCCCATCCAAGAATCGTGTTTGTAGACGAATCGACTGCTTTGATGAGTGTAGCATTTTCAATCCAATACTTAATTGGAGGCAGCATCTCTTGATAATGCACATAACTTAGATCAATAGATTTCAACATCGTCACTCTCTCCGTAGCAAATGCATCGGCATGAATTTGAGCAAGGGTCTCTGCGTCTGCAGGCACTGCTGCCTCCAAAGTGAACATGCCAAAATGACTTGTTTATACATTATCAGATAGATAGATAATGTATAAACGTATCGAAATTTCTTGGCATTTTCATGACTCAATGTATTTTACCAAAACACACATTAAATTAATGTTGTTTTGATTGTGATGATAATACTAGTACTGTACAGTAGCAGTACTGTGGAGCTGATATTTTTTCTCTTTTGTTCAAAAAGATCTGTTAGTTTGCATTAATACGGTACTCTAAAGGCTGGACGTGAATTCTGGTAAAAGTAAAGACCAAGTTGCTGCTTACTGAGTTTTCTTAAACTTTGCGGCCACAAGAGGTAAATGCTTTTTAAGATATTTTTGCATTTCGTGGAGTCTTTCATCCGTGGAATAATCTTTCAATTTAAATTTTATTTCGTCTTCGAGAAAAGCACGCCAATCGCACTTTTGAATATTACCCGACTTCTCTTGGTGATTTTGATTTTGTTGACTGGCAGAATTGTGTTGAGTTTCATTATCTTTGACGGATTGATATGGAGTTTGGATACTTATGCCAACATGCTGTGGGTTGAGAATTGGTAGATTTTTTGTTGGACTTTTGTGATTTAGTAAATGAATCAGAGTCTTCCGTGTCTCCAATATCAACAAGCCCTTGAATTTTTTCACATCGCAAGACACATTGAACAAACGTGATATATGCTTTTCTTTTGGCCTTTTCCATCACTCCATCCATAGTTTTATTCATCATAGCTACAATCACATTCATTGGCATGACAATAGATAGTGCTGAATGGGTCAGCAAGACAATGTACTCAAGTACACAAGTTGAATTGGGTGCCAATTTGTCAAAAGGAGCCAAATCAATTTGACCAAGCATAACCAAAAATGCTGTGGCAAAACTACGACTAATTGAGCTGTATTTGTCCTCAGATGAGTCTTGGAATATCAAGAAATATGCTCATATATAAGCAATTTGAAATGGAGCATAGAAGACCATGAAGCGGCAGACATCGATCGCATGGCCGGAAGCAAATACCCAGCAGTAGCATGGACTTCCAAGATATTGTAGACTTAATACCCACAGCATGAACGAAAGAATTACAACAAATATAAACGCACTTCGACAGAAAAGATATCAACAAATTCATTTAAGTCGTATACAAGGATACCAATGTAAACGGGAATTTGAAAGTAATTGAACAAAGAATCAAAATAATGGTGACCTTTTCCAGCAGTAAGTGGACTGTATACAAATTGGTACAATGGCTTTTAAAGAAGTCCCAGTTTAATTCTACGCTAGTAAAGATAGTATCATCATCGTAGTGGCGAAATTCTCGGAATTCGACATACAAAATTAAAATGCAGTCAATGCAAGAACAATTTTGTAGATGCGAACAAACCATGCCCCGAGACACGATATAATCAGCAGTCAACAGAAGTAAAATGAAAGTTGCCATAACAGCAATAAAAGTCCAAAAAAACATGCTCCGTGTCGAATGAATAAAATTACTGCTGCGTGTAGACACACTTCAAATTGAGTACGGTACGTGGCAAATTCCCCAAGGTTCATTGAAGCAGAAAAAGACATAGAAAAAACAAAGATACAATGCATAATGTGTTGTTGGAGGTATACACTGTGGGCAAATTTCAACAACAATTTTAGTCATAATTTGAAAGAAGTGCTCGAACCGTCCATTTAATTTGAGTTACACCACGCATGACTTTGTGTGTCCAAACCTTTTTGCTTTTGATGCTTTTGATTTTGCGATCTTGTAAAAGGCTGTATCAGCAATGTTTTTTTGCTCCATAGCACTCTCCATTGTACAATGATACAACCTATCTCCAATTAACCACAAATATGTCAATTTTGTTTCTTAAGTCTGCAATTGAGGTACACTTGTTCAATTCGACTACAACATCGGATAACGTATCATTCGACTCTAAAGCCTTCTCAAACTTGCCATAGAAATTTTTTCATCATCATGGAGGTCGATGTACAATCCACATTCACTCATTTGGATAAAGTACAATTAAAAACTGAGGCTTTACTCAAGAAAGTGATTTATTGACTCTTTTACACGAAGGATAAATCACTTTCTTAGATCGGA
>JNBS01001700.1:0-19045 GCA_002081575.1 Thraustotheca clavata | reverse complement strand
TCATAAAGTCAAAGTACATGATCACAAAATCATCCAAACTAATGGACTGAACTAACGAAAAATAAAATGACCATTGATCTATGAAACAAAAACTAACTTTACATAATTCAACATGGTGCATATATACATTTGTTAATTTCCATTGCTGGCTGTGAATATTCAATGGGGAATCCAAGTTAAAACTCATGGACTGGAACACGATGAATTATTTTAAATCAATTCTGGATTGTGAGCGAGAAGAGCACCAAGAGCTCCAAAAAAACCTTCATGGTGAAAAAACTGGGCCTCCATTTTTGATTTTGACCAGTAATCAATAGCATAAGCTAGTTGCCGACTTGCAATCTGAATGAAGATGGTAAGATAACTCATAAGAAACAAATGAAAACCTCGTTTTGTCGAAGAAAATTGCCACAAAAGTAAATGCGTTGAGTGTTGGAGCGTAATGCACTAAGATATGCGACCTATAGTTGTCATTAGCTGAATTTCCAATTAAGTAGGGCGAGTACTTGGCCAATGTTGGTGGTAATCATAATGAGCAGTGAACGAGCAACATCTTCATCACGAACACCAACCTTTGGTTCATATTTTGTACCCTAATGATTATATTTGAGATTTCAGATTTGTAGGTAAGTGTACCATTTTACCAAAACTACTAGCAAGGGTGTCAGCAGAGAGTTTAAATTGAGAATAACCACCACCATAGATATCACCAACCTACTTTAAGTGAATCAAGTACCACATTCTTTCTCTTACCGTCATATCCACAGTATTAGAATCACCAACGATACTTGCATCCATAGCTTCATCAAAGCTCTTATATTTGGACAACAATTTACATAATCCAAGATATGTGCCACCACCAAGACTTGTGCCAGATACACGAGTATATTCCGTCTCACTTGATACTTTAAGAATACTAACCCCAGATCCAATATTGACAAGTAGAAAAGGGTACAATTCCTAAACAATATAAGCTTCTATCTATAAAGCAATTAATATAAACATACACTGGCTGGAGTATGAATAATTGTTTTTGTAGCTTGACCCATACCTTGATGGTTCATAGAAACATTCTACATCTTATAAGCATACTTATAATGATCAACCATTACTTTAAACGTATAACACTCATCAGGAACATGACGCATTACAAAACTAAGGCCCTACAAATTTTTAAACTAAAGTACAATTGTACCATACCTGAATTAAACATGAAAGTTCATCACATTTCTGTAAATTGATACCAAGATGGTCTTCAAAAAGCTTGCTAAACTTGAATGCACCTCCTCCTGTACAAGGCATTGTGCGAATATCACGGTGAAAGCAACGATGTAATACAAACTCAACCACTTGCTCCAGTTTTGTAGTCTCAAAACGCAAAAAGTGAATATGTCCACCAGGCACTTGTAGCATCATATTTGCATCTCGTTGAGCCGATTTCCCATACTTGTCGTTCTCAATCAAGTACTCATGAACTTCACCAAGCTCAACAGCATCTTTTTCGAGGTACACAAGTTTGCCCAATGTGCCTCCCACGTCCATTCCAAAGTGATGGCCAAGGTCCTTATCTCGATGGTAGATGATTCGAGCTTGTAGCTTCTGTAGCTTTCTCTTACGAAGCACTACGAGACCCACGACGGTAATCGCAGCCAAGACGAAGCGTGTTGCGACGCTCATAGTTGTTAAATTCGGCACTATGTCAAAACTGCCGAAAATAAAATGGATTGTTTTAAAGGGAAAACATTCAATTTATGTATTTTTTCTATTTGATTGCAATTGCTTTGGTGCAGTGTAAATCGTCATGAAGATTGATTACAATCGATTATGTCGATTAGATGATTAACAAATGTAAATGTATCCAAATGCCGAAAATAATAAAATCATTATTTTGATTTATAACCGACTTCAACTGGTACTTTGAACCGACTTTGATATACAATATCCGGATAAATCTCCGGATATTGTAGTTAGATATTTTTTGGAAAATGTCATTTGTGTGATATGATAATTAGAGAGAAACTAAATCAGAAAAAAATTACAATACGTTCTTAAAAGAGTAATATGATGCCCATTCCCAACTACTATTTTCAAAGAAGAAAGATAATGATAAATATTAAGTTTGATATCATTTTAAGATAAAAAGTAATCCAACAGCCATGCATCATCTTCGCTTGAATCATTTTCTGGGTTCAAACTTTGTTCATTCCAAATTGGATATAAAATATTCTCATCAATTTGCTGATCTTGCGTTAAATTTGGTGTTGGTTGATGTTTAGATGTAGTCGTATCAATTTTTATACGCTTTGTTGTGGGTTCTTGCTCAGAGTTTTGGTTGGAGGGGAGATTAGAATTCATTTTAGAAGATATTATAATGACGATAGGCTTCGAATGTGAAAAGTTGGAGATGCCATATTTAGTTGATTATGTGGAGCGATCAGAAAGAGTCTGGCATCAGAAAAGCTACATATTATTGCACAGATCTGGAAAAAGTTCTGAGGTTTTATCCTTTCAAATACAAGCGGGACAATGATAGCAATCAAGATGGGACAACGGTGGTACAAAGGTACTTCACATCGTTTCAACGGCAATCCAAGTCTACCACCGTTCGACCCTCCATACAACAAAAATATATAGTAATAACGCCACGGTGATATCATAAACTCGAGACAAAAAAATGTTCATTTTGCATCATTGATTCGCAAATAAGATTGTCATATGTTTCAAAACATACGTTTCCTTGACAAACTACTGCCATCAATCCACGTCAGAACAAGATTCGTGTGCTGCTTGACCTATCGTAGAATCTTTGTAGAAGAATAATTAATAAATGACAACTGATTCCAAATTGCTGTTTCTGCCCTATCGTCCTACGCCTACATGTTGATATCAGTTTATGCACCTAACATTTCATGTTCTATCTATCTCTTTCCAGGGATCACATGCCACTTTGTAGAGCAATGGAGTTTACATTAACAGATATATATTAAATAAGTTTATGGAGAGCAAGTATTATGAAAGAAAATATTGAAGTAATTGTAAGTCATCCAACAGGACTCGTTCATCATGATCTTCATTGCTTTCCCATAAATCATATTCCGTGTCAATCACGAAGCTGGTGTTTTTAAGAGGATAAAGTTGACGCAGGACAAGTTCATTTTCTGTATCTGCATCGCCTTGTAATTCGTATTGTTCAATGAGAGGAGGATGTTGCTCATGGATGGTTTTGTTCATTGGCGAAATTGAACACAATGCCATTGTTGTAGCCAAAAGAAAAATGAAAACTATTTACCTTTTGTTTTAGAAAGGAATGATGTACCACATTGCAAAAGGTTGAGAACATTGTGCAGAAAGTGTCCGTTTTGAAGCTTTTTTCACCGAATGAAAATATAGGCACGTTATGTGGGACGGCTCATTCATCGAATAATCAACTGTAGTCCCACACACGTTTAAGAAATCACGAGCAAATGCACTGCCAATATGGAATATGATGTTAACATTTCGAAAAGTAATCTCAGCCACGAGTTTCGATCTACAGAAAGTGATTTTCAATGTATTGTCTTATATTTCTCTGTCTATTGCTGCCTCTTAGCTCGTCTACTGAAGAATTATCTAACTGGTGTGAGGGCTTTGATGAGTTTGTTTTAACGGCAGAACTGGCTATGGAATCAAAAGTAGGTGGAAGTTTATTACTACCGAACATGACTTTCAACAGCACTGTTGCCTTTGAAAAGTATGTATACTATCAAGTTTGTATTGCAAGGCATCACCATCAACACACAATTGAAGTAGATTTAATTTCAATTACAGGAGATACAAATATGTATTTATCTCCTGAATTCCCTTTACCACAACGTGGAAAAGCTGCATGGATTGCTCAGCGACCTGGAAACGATCATGTGTCCCTGCCAACGTATTTGCCTGAATTTCCACGAGAAGGGCAACAAATGGCGTTGTATATTGGCATTCTTGGTATCACACCTGGAATATCAATATTTACACTAATTGTGTCGATTCAGGATTTACCTGAAAATTCCGATATTAAATCTCGACAAGATTATTATGATCGGTCGCGCACAGATATTGAAAAACAAAGACGACTTCGTCAACACCATTATTCCAATAATTAAATCCATCTATTTTCTTTCAATTCTTCTCATTTTAAAGTGAATTATATATCATCAATTAATTCATTCTCCACACAACCATATCCATTCACTCATTCTATCTCCAAGTACTATCTAATCATGTCACTAATCAACCTTCCAAACTAAAATCCATCAAACTAACAAAAAAGAAGATATATATTATATTCATTCTATGTCCGACCTTAATAATGATTTGTTAAAAAGATTTTTAGTTCTTGTATCTGATTTGTTCTATAGTAATAATTTTTTATTGGTTGAAAATACTTGACAATGATTTGTTAAAATGTTATGTATTTTTTATTGGTTGTTCCATACGTACTTTTGATTGGTTCATACACTTTTAATTGATTTGATTGGTAAATCCTAATTATTCGATGGTTTGATTGGTTATTACTTGATGCATTTTGATTGGTTCTGCATATTGATTGGCTATTGAGACTAACTAACAATTCTGATTGGTCCATTGGCTAGAAAGGCTACCACCAACAGAGTTGATTCGAATGAAGCACGCGAACCCAAGCAAGCTAGGCGGATATGCTTCTTCCTTCTCTACTTCTGGAGGCACGTTAAAGTTTGAAGGTTCTGCCCACTTTCGCCAGCGTTTAGTATGTTCTACACTTAGTGGACGTCGAATTGTGATTCAAAATATTCGCAGTGAGAGTGATGAACCTGGTTTGACCGAATATGAAGCAAATTTCTTGCGTCTTTTGGATGGATTAACGAATGGAAGTCAGATTGAAATCAATGAGACTGGTACAGCTCTCAAGTATACACCAGGTTTTATTGTTGGAGGAACAATTGAGCATGATTGCGGCACAAAACGTGCAATTGGATGGTTCTTAGAACCCCTTGTATGTTTGGCACCGTTTGCTAAAAAACCTTTGGTAGCTACATTACGTGGAATTACCAATGATGATGTTGATGTATCTGTTGATACATTTAAAGCTATTACTTTACCTTTAATCAAGGTATACCTATTGAAAATGACAAGATATCAACTAAATGTGATTGTAGCATTTTGGTCTTGATGAAGGACTTGATTTTAAAGTTAAAAAACGTGGTGCTCCACCTGAGGGTGGTGGTGAAGTTACCTTTCGATGCCCAATTGTTCGTCAATTACGATCAATTCATTTAGTTGATGAAGGCTTTATCAAACGTATTCGTGGTGTGGCATATTGCACTCGAGTATCTCCACAAACAGCTAATCGCATTGTTGATACCTCTCGTGGAATTTTCAACAAATTGATTCCAGATGTGTACATTTACTCGGATCATTATCGTGGTGCTGAATCGGGCTTGTAAGTAGCAGTGAAAGTTTATGGAAATTAATCTTTCATTAGATCGCCTGGGTTTGCTTTATCTTTGGTAGCTGAAACAACAACGGGGGTTGTATTAGGTGCTGAAGCTGCTGCTACTAGTGGAAGTCTTCCTGAAGATGTTGCAAAGTCAGCATCGCATTTACTTTGTGAAGAAATTCAAAAAGGTGGTTGTGTTGACACATCAAACCAATGCTTGACACTATTGCTCATGACTTTATCACCTGAAGATGTGTCCAAAGTTCGCTTTGGTAAACTTACGCCATACAGGTATTGCACTTTGATAGAATTTTACTTGACAATTGTCTAGTATACAATATTTGCGTCATCTTCGGGATTTCTTTGGGGTGACGTTCAAAATTAAAGCAGATAATGATTCCAAGACCGTGCTTTTATCGTGCCTTGGCTTGGGCTTTAAAAATCTATCGAAAAAAGTTACTTAAACTCGGTCAAATACACTATCTACACTTTATGGTACACTACATTTTTTCAACTTGATATTTCTTAGAAATGCATTAAGTCTACTTGCGTCGTGCTTTCGCTCCTTCTTTAACTGGGGGTCTCTTTCGTTTGGGTTTAGGTGCAGATTCCAATGGCATGATTTTCTTTCCAGAGTTCTTGGCTTTGATAGAAAGCCGAGCACTAACCATCCACTTTAGAGCAATTGCAGTCGAGGCAGCGTTGAGTTTGACAGGTTGATTAGCCCATTTAGCTCCACGTAGTGCAATATCCTCTTCATCATCACTGACATTGGCAACAGCACGTCTTTTACCAGTCTTGCCAAATACACGGTCTTGTCCAAGACGATACCATTTCATTAAAAGAGCACGAGATGCTGCATTGAGTTCAACGATACCAAAGCCAAATTGAGCTGCATTTTCAGCATCTTCCATTGCTTGGGCATTGGTACCCATCCCTAATGGGGCAAACGATTCTTTTTTTTGCTTAGCAAGACAATTCAGGCAAAGTGTCTTAAACTTTTCATGCTTGGCAAAAAACTCTTTCCACTCGGTCACATTGAATTGATCACTAGGATAAGCTTTGTCAAACTTATCACCCATAACTTCGAGAGGAATAACCAGCTCAACTTGTAGCTGACGACGGCTCAGACAATTTTCACACTCGACTTTTCTGGCTGCATTAATCAGTGGTTGTACAGCTAAACGTAATCGCAATCGTCTTCTAGCTTTAGCTAACCACAATCGAATTATATCTCTTGATGGTGCATTTAATGACACAGGACCAAAACGAGGTTTACCACCTATGAGTTGTTAATAAATGGTTAAATTGAAATATGAAGCGTACTGTCATCATCTTCATCATCCGAAACTTGGGGATTGAGACTACTGATGATTTTTGAAAATTGAGTGATCAAATATGGCCGAGCTCGTCGAAGTGTTCGAGGGGTTAATATATTGGGAAGTTGTTGAATGATCCAAGCTCGATTGTAGTTAAGAAACTTGAATCGAAAAGTTTCCGAAGTTAGTCTTTGGTTCATTAAAAATGCTTCATGTGATGCTCCTTTAATCCTTTCAAGTTCTTCCCAGTTTGGAGCATCTATTTCTTCATCTTCAGGGTTATTATGCCATGTTGTAGTTTCGTGTCGAAGTTTGTATAGAGCAAGTCGTCGAGACAAATAAATACAAGTTCGATGAACACAAACACAAGTTAAAAACATGAATGGGGAAATAATAAGTGCTGCTGGATCACCAAACATGTTGTATTTATTGCGAATCTACAAAACAGAAATTAGTTTTATCGTTGGTAAGTTAGTACCATGATTTCTATAGCAAGCACAAAGGAAATAATTCCAAGTGTTTGGATACCACACATAAAATGAAATTGAGATGAAAAACACATTTGATCGAGATGTCGTAGCTCTTCTTCAATACATTCATCAAGATTGTGTTCAAAGCCTTTCCATCGCTTTTCACGCTGAATATAGCGATATCGACAATAAACAAAGTAATCATACAATTTCCAACCCTTAAAGAGCTCCAGACAGTGTAAGATAAAAACATCAGAAAGTAATTGGTAAGGTACAATAAATGCAAAAAAGTAGCAATAATACTCGAGATCTTGGACTTTAATCTCGTAATTTTCTGCAATCACTGTTTCTGACCGAAATATAATAAGTAAAGTCACCATTGTTGGCTGTAAAAAGAAAGCTAAAGTTTCCATACCATACTCCATGGTAAAATCAATAATTGGCTCAACAGTCTCGCCTTCTTCCTCTTTAGGCTTTTTGCTTTCCTCTTTTTCAGCTTCCTCTTTCTTTTTCTTTTCTTCTTCAGCTTTTGCAGCATCTTCCTCTTCTTTTGATATCTTGGGTTTTCGCTTTGGCTTTTTTGCAAGGAATAGTTTAGTGATTTGAACAACAGCTTTTATGCCTTTTTTGGTGTAAGCGATAGTAGAGCAAATATGATCAAATACAACATCAACAACTACTTCAAAATACAAACGATGGAGGAATGCAATCCCAAACAAAATGTAAAAAGCAATCACAAATCCTTCAAAATCAGGGGCTGCCATGGTAATAGTAGCAATAATGACATTTGTTGTACATTTTAGTGGAGCTAATAGCAATTTGTCATGAACAATCGAAGTACACGCCATGTCAATGATTGGCACTAGAAGATTTAAGATGAAGAGAATGTACCAAAGGTAGTCGGGAAATTTATCCCAAAATGAAAATTCAACCATCACAACCATAAAAAGACCTTGGAGAATACTTGCAAATATAAAACTCATACGTTGCCAAAGTGTAGGCTGCCATAGTGATTCTTCTGCTTCATCTCCATTTTCCTCTTTTTCCTCTGCTGCTCTTTCGGAAATTGAAATTGTTTTTGGAATAAAGATAAAAGCTCCTTGATACATGAAATAACACCCCATTAATAAAAAGCATAAACCCGTTCGACCATGACGCATTGAAGTGACTAAAGCAGGATCAATTTGGGTTGCCATATAGTGATTTTTGATATTATCTAACAACCAATATGGTTGACCTCCAGGGTAGTTTGATTTAATGGAAAAAGCAATATCACCATTCAAAAGTAAGTAAAAAGTACCAACAACAGCAGTAAATGGTATAGTGCAAAGAATGTACCCTATTGTTGGAGGTGGGGCAAGTAAAGAAATATAACTAAAGTAATAAAGTTTTGGTGGATCACGAATACGTGTTGTAAGTCTACAAAAGACATTAGTTTAAAGGATACCAGGAAGTGAATAGTACCGTGTTATGATCCAAGCAATACCACAACCCATCCAAGCTACAAGCCCAATTACGTTGAATAGGATAATAAAAGTTGTCGGCTCAAATGCAAAGTTTATGATAAGTTCCATGTAGCCAAGAGGGTGATATTCAATGTGCAATGAATAGTCCGTTCGTGTTTTATCAGTGTCGAACTCATCATATATGAGCTTAATCACCACAATACGCTTTAATTGTTTTGACACTTGATAGTACGCAATATCCAAAGTCATTTTACGAGGAAAACATTGCAACGTACAACCACCAACGATTGAATTAGCAGCACTTCGGTCAACAATAACAGGCACAAATATATCGCTATTTCCTGCAGATAGCAATTTTTCATATAAATTACTGCCTGTCAGAAAATCTTCATAGCTCACAGGTTCATTGACTATCTCAAAGAGATGTGTTAAAGTACCTGCTTCAAACCAACGAGGATTCACTTCAATTGTTGCCAAGTCTTCTTCATAATCACAAGCAATTTCACGCATACAATAGTCAGCCACAGGTTCTTGAAAAAAGCTTGTTGGTCCAACTACTACTACATCATCTTGGTTGGGAAGAGCTGGAAATTCACGGCGATCCCAATTTGCAGGTTCTTCAGTAAGTTCGGGCAATGCACACTGATCACTTTCTAATAAATCAAATATTGTCATATATCGACCATAGCCCCGACAATGTGAAAAATATGGCAAATATGGAAGCAGAACCTACACAATAGTGAGTTATCACTAGACAATTTCTTTACTTCTTCTAACAAGTACGTCGAATTGTCTTCAGAAAGCCCTTGAAAAGTCTCTCGATATTTAGCAACCATTTGAGTCGTAATATCAAGAGTTGAAAATGGAAGTTGCCAGTATGCATCGGAATTAGCACCAGAAACAGGTTCATCTAGTAAATCTGGTTGTGGATTATCTTCAGTGACTACATTCGTCACAAGAACTCGACCACGTTCGAGTTGGGAAAAACGTGGTGGTAGATTTAATGGAAAAGGTGTAATTAAACCCAACTCTTGTGGGTAAACAGCAAGAAAACTATACTCTCGAGGCACAAGCTGTTGTTCAAACGAAATTACACTTGATAATGGTCGACTATCAGCAATAACACCTTGGGTATCGTTAGCTCGACTAGGTGAACGAATTTCCACTGATGTTGAGTTGATAAATAATTCTTCTGCTGAGGCAAATATACCATACACAATGTGAATTTCAGGCTTTATAACCATGTCTTCTAGTGCCAAGATTGTAATGTTTATCATGTCATGCTGCTGAAAGATAGTTGAAGTAAAAGAAATGGGTAAATCTAGAGGTTGCCTACAAGGACTTGTTTCAATAGGTGGTAGCACCACTCTCTTTTCATTGCATTGCATATCATTGCAAATACTTGGATTGACGTAAATAGCAATTTTCCAATGTTCATCGTATACCATATCAACAGGAATGTGACGCAAATCAAAGCTGAATAAAATTTCAGAAAGTCCTCTTAAGGCAAACCATCCAAGTTCTGGGGGCCATGGACCTTCTTCGTCATTATTGTATCCACATTTTATTTGCTTTGTTGGATTGCTGGAGTATTCCAGTTCGGCACTTGTCGATGAAATATGAATACCATAGTTGGTCACGTGTACATTTACAATCAAAGAGTCAAGACCACCCAAGGCCACTGGAGGTGCACGACATTGGACTCTAGTTTCATTTACAAATGTAGCTGGAACCGAGGTAAATACAATGGAATCAGCAACTCGAAATTCACAAGTTAATTGATTTGTATCAAGGAAATTGCGTCCAATAACTGTAATAAGCTCACCACCATTGTTATTCAAGCTGTCTGGACAAGCTCGAATTACATCAACGGTACCATTAACCCACGGCTCAACACTGGCACTTTCATTTACAGGAAGAATTTTCTTCACAACCTGAACTTCTCCAGTAGGTGAATTGGTTGTCCATGAATTATATTGAATTGATTTGCCTTGGAAAGCATAAGTGAATTGGGGATAATATGAAAGAGTTGGGTCCTTATCACAAACGCTGATTTCCTTGATGCTGCAATCGTTAAGACAGTTTGACCCAGGTAGTGAAGTGGTAAGTATAGGACATTGACTTTCTTTTACCGATGAGTCTGAAGTACCCAGTGGACAGAATGACGCGACAGGACATGAATATCGGGTATTTTCAGTGTCTTTTGTGCCGCGATAACACACACTGCCTGCTGGACATAAATTGCTGAATTGTTTGTCTTGTGTAGTTTCTGAAGCACAGTAATACCCAGCAGGGCATTCATGAAGATATTGCATTTCTAAAGTGGTTCCTTCGCCACAGACATACCCAGAAGGACATATAATACTTTGGTTTAAGTTGTTCATTCCTATTTTTCATAAGTTTATGAGCTAGATATTATCATACCTTGAATGCCACAGACTCGACCTACTGGGCATGGCTCGCAGTAAGAAATATCTGTTAAACCAGTGTTGGGTGACCAAGTTCCTGGAGGGCATAAACGGCATGTAATAGAGTCTGCTATAGAACGGTAAAAGCCTTGAGGGCATATTGTTGGGATATAATTGCCATAGCCAGGACAAGTATACCCTGCAGGGCACACCTGACAATTAGTACTTGATGCAAACACAGCAAACGTCCCAGGGAAGCATAGCATTGGGGCCACTGCACCATTATCACTAGAAAATGTACCTGGTGGTGTAATAACTGGAAAAGTTGCTCCTGGAGGACAATAATGCCCAGGATAGCATAAAGTAGCCTCCATTGTACCCTCGAGGCAAAAAGACCCTTCAGTACATGTTTGACTTGCAGTAGCACCAGCAATAACATTGGGTAACCAGTCGATCGTAAGTGCTGCTTTAACACCACCAAGACAAAATGTTCCTGGTTCACATGGATAAGGTCGTAGTGGTGACAACTCGGATGGGTCTAATGTCCATGTTCCTTCATTGCAATAAAATCCTGCTGGGCAAAGCTGCACTGGGTGCGAAAGCCCAAGCGAAGAGCATACAAATCCTGCAGGACAAAATTGTGGTGCAGTGTTATTCCACCCTGGACAAATTGACCCAAGAGGGCACAAAACACAATAAGATTGCCCGATAGATGGTTGATATGTGCCAGGATAGCATGCTGTAGGCTTTGTGTTGCCGACACCAGGGCAGTACATCCCAACTGGGCAAGCTAAAGCATCGGTGGGATTTGGGCAATAGTAACCAGTAGGACATGGACCTTCACCTTCGGGTGTACGACTTCCTGCAGGGCAAAAGAAACCAGAAAAGCAAACCTGAGGTGTGCTGTAGTTACCAGTAATTGTTAAACATGTTGTAGCTCCTTTTTGGCAGTAAGTCCCTAGTGGACACGCAAATGGTTTTTCAGCAAGTGATGCTGAGCTGTTTGGGGCACAAACTCTGAATAAACAAAATGGGTCCTCGGCTATCGGTGAATGATCACGCTGTCGTGTTCCAGTCGCAGGAGCCACACGAGGTATCGATGGCCAAGTACGTGAGCTGTCATTATAGTACAGAAGACCAGTTTGGTTGTTCACAATGTAGCCAGGCAAATTCTCGAAATCATAAACATTTGATGTCTTGGTGCCTTTGGAGCAATAGTGTCCCTGATTACACTCTATAGTTGGTGTCTTTACACCATGTCGGTCGCAAATATACCCGGCTGGACAGAGTACTGGCTGCGATAAACCAAAGTCAGGACAGAAAAATCCAACAGGACAAGGCAAGCATTGTGTCTGAGCTGTTCGGGGCTGAAAAGTGCCTGGGCGACACAATGTAAAGTTTTGTGTGTCGGATGCAATATAAGTGCCATTGGGGGATGGAAATATATCGTGCCCTGGACAGTACGAGCCTTTTAGACAAGCTGGTAAATATGTAAATTTGACTGAACTATTGGTGAAATCAACAGAATTTGTTGACACATCAAACATCACAGTGGTTGTAGCATTGACGATATTGCCAACTCGAGACGGTGCAATGCACACAAGCATTTCTTGCGATATATACATGGCTTTGACTCGAATATCTCCAAAACGACACTGTAACAATGAAGAATTGAAAAAGTTTTGACCTTGAACAAATACTGGCAATTGTCCGGTCACCAGTGCCATCGTAGGGCGAATTCGTATTACTTTGACATTTGGGACAAAAGTAAAGTTTAGAGGCGATGAATAATCGACACCGTTTGCTGTAATAGCAATAGGTACAACTCCAGCGGGGTGTGTTGTTAATAAGCACTGAATGGCTGTAGCATTCACAAAATATGCTGGTATCGTGGTTGTTCCAACAAGACAACTAAGCTCGACAGTAGGTTGAAAGGAATCCCCAAAAACATGAATTAATGAGGTTCCAGACAACGCAGGGCCCCAAATTGGCGAAATACGATAAAGAATAATTGGTGGGGCTAAAGCAACTTGCCAAGGTGGTGACAGATTCATACCAATGTTTAAACCAAGTTGTAGTGTTGCAGCACTTCCAGTCATACCTCTGGGTACTGGGCATTTTAGCAGCGTGCTGGTGAAAACAGTTGCGGCAAGTATTATATTGCTATTCCACACACAGGAAACTGGATAAGGTGTAAAGTGATAGCCACGCACCATTAAATTTGTTTGTGATACAAATTGTGGCGAAGTTGAAGTTACTATGGGCTGCATAGCAAAAGTGAAAAAGCTACCATGACTAGTAAATGTAGCATTGTTGTTGGAGACGTAGACCATAACAACATCGCGATTGATGTTCATATTGGTTTGCGTTGGATCAGGAACTCTGCATTGAATATTTGTCGTGGAAATGTAAGCCGCTGGAACAGTAATTGCACCAAATCGACAGACAAGCTTTAAAGACGAGACGAAATGGTCACCAAGAACGCTAATCGTAGTACCAACAGTACCATAAACTGGTGACATTGAAGTCATAACAGCATCATTGGAAATTGTAATACTTGTTGCAGAGATAGAGTAGAGTTCACCATCGTTTGAGACCTCAAGTATAATAGAGGCTGGGGTGTGCTTAGGAGCAGTGCAACTGAGTGAAGTTGTGGAAATAAATTGTGCTGGAACCATAACTTCACCAAATTGACATTGCAGAGTTGGTACATTTTGAAAATTGCTGCCAACTACTTTCAAAACAGTACCACCACTGCTCCCGACAAGATTGGGCTCAACCAGATAAATCTCTGGTCGATTCAAACGCGACATATCTTCCACATAAACTGGCATGACTATATCAGGTGGAGCTACTTTGTAAAGGAGACTCCACGATGTGGTTATAGTACTGTAGGCTGATGTTAGCTTGAGGTTATAAGACCCAATATTTGTTTGGGATGGTGTGATACAACGGATTTCCGATTTTGATGCATACGCTGGCATTGATTTGTCTCCAATAGTGCACATAGTAATTGAGCTCAAATAATTACCAAGAAGGATAAATTCTTGCCCACCTGGTAAATAAACCTCTCTAGTTGACATCCAAGTGACTATAGGATCAGGAAGAAATGTGAAATAAAATGGCTCGGTTGATATCTCCACATTAGAAATGGCAAACGAAACTCGGGAAGGTTGTCTTTTTGGAGTTTTGCACAGTATTGTAGTTGCATTGATTGAAAGCACTGGCACAATAATATCTCCAAATATGCATGTAGCATTTGAAGCTACGTTCATATTTTGTGTTATGATCTTAACAATAGTGCCGCCTGAGCTCCATGCCACTGATGGAACAACAGATAAAATACGGCCAAGTGCTTGGTATTGGTATGGCAAAGTAAATAGAGCTGGCTGTGATCGAAATCCAATGGCAAGCTCAATACTTTGGCCATACCAACTACTTTTGATAGCCGGTGATAGACACATTGCAGTGTTTTTATCAACTAATGTAGCCGCAATAATAATCGACCCAAATCGGCACTCCAGAGGTAGAGTTGGAGATAAATTTGAACCAGCAATTGTAATTGTCGTATTTCCTAATGCTGAGCCTGTTGCTGGCTTCACAGAAGTAACATAGGCTGAAGGTAAAAATGTGAAGTTGATTCCTGGAGATACTAAATCAAAGCCATTATTTGAAACACTGAAAGGGATAGTTCCAGGTGTATAGCGTGGTGTTTGGCAAGATATTGTGGTTGAGTTCAAATACGCTGCAGGAACCAAATGTGAACCAAATACACACGAAATGGAGCTGGAAATATAGAATCCAAATCCACTGACAATAATGGTATAGCCCCCGAAATGGTATGCTTCATAAGTTGATACCGAAGTAATTTGCAGTGAAGGAATCGCTGTGTAAACTGCTGTAACCTCACACACTTTTGACGCATCATTCAGAACACCAACATTAAGTGGAGTTGGCAAAGATACATTGGAAACAAAAGGCGATGGACAGTTAATTTCTGATCGTGAGAGGAACTTTGCAGGTGTAATAATACTCCAACCATTGTCACCAGTAAAAAAACAAGTCAAATTGTATGACTGATTAAACCTCGAGCCCAACAATCGCAGGTTTGTACCTCCAACACTTGAGCCAAATGAGGGAATTATATATCGAATCAGGCTTTTTGAAAAATATGGGATGTTAATTGTGTTTGAAATTCCAGTTGGAGTTTGAATAAAAAGAAGTGTCGATGCACCATTAAGTGACTGGGGTGGAGTCACACATTTAACCAGTGTATCGGATATGAATAAAGCATCAATTTTCCATTGATTCTGGAAATTACACTGGGTACCATTCTTTGCAAAACCCGTGCCTCGAATCACAATTATATCGTTGCCAAAAGGACTTATGCCAAATCGATCAACCATTGTCGATATGGTAGGGAGAGCCTCGTATGTAAACATAATCATTTCACTAGTGAAGTCAACACCATTTGGACTGAAAGATAAGGGAATTGATGCTGAGGAATGTGGCGGAGTGACACAGAAAACACACGAAGAGTTAACAAAAATGGCTGGCACAATCAATTGATCAAAACGACAAACCATTGTGGTAGAAAATTTGAAATGTCGACCAAATACTGCTATTTCAGTACCACCAGAACTTCCACCAAATCCTGGAGCACTGGAGTAAAGCAATGGAGTCTTGACAAACTCGTAAAGCAATGCCGTCGAATGGGGAAAAAAGTTGTCCATCTCATTAACGAGTATCAATTGCACAATGCCTCCAGGATGTGGTGGAGTTATGCAAATAATTTGAGTAGTCGAGACGAACATACTTTCGACAATATATGAACCAAACGAGCATCGAAGTTGGCTAGCTTGAGTAAAGCCACGACCGATTAAATGAACCGCGGTGCCTCCTTCATCAAAGCCAAACTGTGGTTTGATGTTACGAATATGATACTGTGGAAGGTACTCAAATAGCACCTCGTTGCTAGTAAAATCGATACCATTATTCAATGAAATTTCAACTGGAACCTTGACTTGCAATGCCCCTTGAACAACCTGAAGTTGAATATTTGGTGCGGTGCACTTAATTAAATTAGATGTCACCACCTGAGCTAGAACGGCATCACTTGTGCCAAATCGACAGAGCACATTTTCCCCGCGCTGTAAAAATCCTGCTCCTCTGATCGCAATGAGTGAACCAGCTTGAGTTCGGGCTGGCAAAACTGACATTACTGTAGGAATATCCAAGTACTCAAAAATAATATTTGCAATAGTAAAATCACGTTGGTTTGCTGAGACTTCGACTGTGATAGTACCTCGTGGGTGAGGTGGACTGATGCAACTAATTTTGGTTGTACTTAAAACAAGTGCAGGAACTTGCGTTAAGTGGAACCTGCAGTGCGTTGCCAAACCAAGATTAGCACCTTGCAAAATTAAGGGTGTACCACCAGAAGCTGGTCCATTTAATGGACTAATACTTTCAGCTACCAATGGTGGGTATAGTGGTAATGAAGCTGCAAATACATAATCCACGCCATTGTTGGAGATCTCGGTTCTCAATGGAGATTGGAGTGCTGTAATATTCTCGAACAACGAGCAACGAATGCTGCTTTTTGAAATGTAAAATGCTGGTGTATTGATGGAATTCGCAAATCGACATATTGCTGAAGGTAGAAAGTGCATACCAATGATATCAACAATTGTCGGTTGGTTTTGAATTGCATTTGCAGGGTTTGTGGAAAGCACTGCAATGGGAAACACAAAAGCAAACTCCAATGCTTGCGTAGTTAGGAGTGCCTTGTCAACAGCATCAACAATAGATAATGTAGCTAAACCTGGTGCAGGTACTGTTGGTGTTTGACATATAAGAGTTCGGTTGCTGATACTTATTGCTGCATCAGTAAAAAGCGTAAGGTTATTTAACGTGAAGCTGCATTGAAGGTTAAGATGTGAATCAAAACCATCGGCATAAACTTGGAGCGCCGTACTGCCGCCAATTGGTCCATTTACAGGATGCACAGCAGTGATTTGACTTGGTCTTACATATTTAAGTGTCAATTTCAGCCAGTCTACATGAGTACCAGCAACAACAATACCGATAGGAATTGTGCCTGACAGAGGAGCTGGGGGTATGAAACAATCGATTTCAGTTGACGATATAAATTGGGCTGGTGTACTTCTATAAGAACCAAATTGACAAGACAAAGTTTGTGTACTAAAGAATCTGTTTCCATATATTTGTAGCCTCTGTCCACCAGTAGTAGAGCTGATAGTTGGCATTAACTTTGTGCCGAGAGGTGGCTCGTAAGTTTTTAAGTACACATTATTTGTTGAATAGATTTCGTTCCCAATATACAATGCCAGCGTAAGAGTTGTTACCTCGTCAATAGTTGGAGCCAAACAAACGACACTACGGGGAGCTGTAATCAAACCTGGTGACAACAAGGTTCGATTAGCATTGAGTTTTTGATATACACAGTCAATTTGAGCAATTGATGATGGTAGTTCGAAATCCAAAGTGACAGTCGTATATATTGCATTGTGTAATGGAAGGAGGCTTGGCTGCACCTCAGCTATAGAATTGGCTAGCATCGTTTCAATTGTCCATTGAGTGACAATAAGCTGCTGATTGTTTAATAAAATATTCACAGTAACACTTCCAGGTGTGGTAAGCTGAGGCAGCACACAGTTTATTTGAAGTAACTCGTTGTCAAGTATCGAGAGTACACCATTCGTACTCAAGTCTGTATTAAACTGACATTGTACATTTTGTCCTGCCCATAGATCGGTTCTTGTTGTAATATTCATTGTTATAGTTGCATTTGATGTTAAGGCAACTTGTAAAGGGCTAATGCTTTGTACAATTGGGTTGTCAATATACCCAAGAGAAAAAGAAGGGGCTTGTGTCAAATCAGGTTTAATTTGAGCTGCTATTACGACTTTGACTGTACTTGGAAGCGAATTTCGAGGAGGAACCTTGCAATATAAAAGCGATGAATTGTAAATAATTGCAGGTAAAAAGAGTTTATGATTGTACCAACAACCAAGTTGAGAATAAAACCCACTTCCACGTACCGCAATTGATGCTCCACCAATGGACAAGCTAACATTAGGTTTAGCACTTGACAAAATAATTTCGTCCAGAAGTTCAAATGTTTGGCTGGCAAAGTCTTGAGGTATGTACAACACATCAAGAACGTTAAAACTAAAGCTTGTAGATTTCTTAAGTAGCGGGATATTGCAATGTACTTCATTTGTTGATATGTAAAATGCTGGTGTTAAGTTTGACCCAAAGACACAGAAGCACGTAATTCCAGTGTATGCCGAATTGCATACATCAAGATTATTACCAAAGACATGAATAATTTGCTTTTCATCAAGGTTTGACAATTTGGCGTAAGGTGGGTCAATGTAAGTAACGTTTAAGTTTGATATACCATCACCAACATGAACTTCATAAGATGTTTTAATGAAGTCAAATCCATTGACAGAAATGGACACCTTATTTGTAGCATTCACATAACCAAGAAAAAGCATTGAACATACGAATGTAAAATTACTCTTCAAAAATGCCTGACAAACAGTGCCAAGAGCCTTAATCCATACAGATTTCAGTGTTGTGGGGGACAATCGTAGAGTCATTTGTGCAATCAACGAAGAATCAATCGAGTAATTAAAGCGAACTATTTCAGGGTTGACGACGTAAGTAAATGCAAAACCAGTAATCATTTCCATAGAATTGATAACAAGTGATAAATTGACTGTTCTTTCGACAATACTTGGCGGTGCTTTACAAAATAAGCGCGATGTAGCTTCATCATAACTACCAAATGCCCAGTGATTTCCAAATATGCAAGATACATTGGTCATATTGGCAATTCCTGAAGTTTGAATTGTTAATAAGGTACCGTCTTCCAGTCCACCAAGAGCTGGTGTGACCGAGGAAACTTTTA